>JASFAT010004016.1:0-17630 GCA_031353405.1 Baronia brevicornis | reverse complement strand
AGCTACTGGAGGCAGTTGGTTTCATAGAAATTGTTTACAATATTGAATGGTTCGAATTATAGATATTCAAAATCACTCTGAACAGCTAGATTCTCTGTAATGCGGAATGATATATTATATATAATCTTTTAGCATATTTAACTGCTTTTAAGATGGGGAGTGATCTAAATTATGTGGATTTTTTTTATTACTGTTTTTAAAATTCTAAAAGCAACCTTACCTTACTCGATGAGTGGCATTTTAGTGTACAATTCACCACAAATAAGAGCAACCATACATCTGGATACAGCATCTGGATAAGTGGCATTTTAGCGGGGTGCATGTTTCTCTAAATTTTTTTCCACTCATCACGTCTATATAATTAGCTAATGTCAATGCTATATCCGAATCTTGGAATATTGCCCTTCCATTTTGCTTTCTTATCCCATAAAAATACTGTTGATTGTAATAGAAATATTTTCATTTATATATAATGTATTGGCATTCAAATTTCAACACTTTTCGAAAAGAAAAATGGGCCGCACGTCATTTTGTAAGAATTCACAGTTGACCTTCTTGTGAGATTTAAATCAAATATTGGTGTTCCATTTTAAAATCTTAAATCATAATAATTGATATGGGCGTAACATAAACTGTTAGTTTCAGGAAATTGATAAAAACTGGATCTTATTTACACGTTCATATCATATTGTAAAAAAAACCTTCCTTGTGTAATAAAAAATATTTCACCATCATCAACAGCCTGCGGCAGTCCACTGCTGGACATAGGCCTCCCCCATGGAGTGCCACTTAGCCCGATCTTCGGCTACACGCATCCAGTCTATGCCAGCCGACCTGTGCAGATCGTCGCACCATAAAAATATCACTTTAACAGTGGCCGTAACAGTTCACTGATGGACGTCAGCCTAGCGTTGCTATAGTCCTCACTTAGAGAATAGATTGGGGATCAGAGATTGTATTACTCAGATAGGTGCTGCTGTTTGTCCCCTTGGTTTTATTTTCGGGGTGGTGGACGGGGTGGTATATCTGGACGATATGCAAAGAACCGCACAGCAAAATATTCTAGTAACAAATTAAAGTTGTGTTTAAACGCTAAACATATAATAACAATAAAATAAATAACAACAGAAAATAAGACGTACTCGTATGTGCCACAATATCTCGCAGTGATCTTGGCATCTCTTTATTTCCCACAGGGTAACGCCTAAATTTCGCCATCATCGTGTATAAGCAGCTGGCGGGAAATTTTATCGGAAATCTCTTCACACTTAGTCAACATCGAATAAACTTTTATTTTACTCTGAAGCGCGTTATCGTGTTACCATCTTATATACTTACACGATAAAAGAACTTTTCTGTTTGCTCGCGGACGAAGCTAAACCGCTCTCAATAGGCGCATTTATATTTTTTCCTTTGTTTTAAGACAACTTGAGAGGCCTATGTACTTTGAGACTTATTTTTTTCTACTTTTATTCATATGTTGACTTCTTTATTATATTTTCTGAATTTTATTTATTTTAAATATCTGTACTTTTTTTGTAATTGTAATATCATATTAAAATAATTAACATAAACATGTAAGATAGTAGTTATATTATTTAAGAAACGGTTGAGAAATATCAATATAAATATAATATTTATCCTGATTAATGGAGTCAGGAGTCACTTTGCGGTAATCCATTACTATGTGGCCAGTCAGAATTTTTTTACTGAACTAAGATCCGCGATAAGCAAACAAAAATAGAAAAATAATAATGCGTGTGTTTTTTACTGAAAGAAGTAGATTCGCGGGGAACTTAACTTAAATCTTACCGAAAAAACGGCCGTCAGCAACTCTCCACTTCCCAACCACTATCAACAACACCTGCACCAAACATACACATCACCACTCTTCGACAATGTACACGACACGTGTTTCACCTCAACACGAGGCATCATCAGATATACTTTAGCTATATACTCTGGCTATACAGTAGACTCTACGGAAGACAATCGTTAAGTTACCTAGATAACCTTAACCTTTCTAACCGAACTTAATCTTTCCGCATAATATTTATCCTATCAAGTTGCTAACCATAAAAGAAAAATTCGGTTTTTCATACGCCCAAAAATTAATTTTCTTCCAGTAAACGTATATATATAGTATATATATACAGTATATATATATATATATATATATATATATATATATATATATATATATATATATATATATATATATATATATATATATATATATATATATATATATATATATTTTATCAAATTATAAAGTTTACATTATATTATAGAGTGGCTTCGTCTAAAAAAAATATGTGTGATAATTAAGGGACAGTCTAGTTTTCTACATGTATCGATCACGGCTGAATTTTAAGTTTTAATAACATTGGATATATATCCATATATAAAATATAGTTTCAAAGAGTTCAATTCGCTATAATACATATTTATATATGATGTAAATGTTAAGCGTTTCATTCTATGTAGTAAAAACGTCTCAAAAAACTTAAGCGAATATTTTCATATAATATAAGAACTATAATATAAAACGCCCAATCAGTTTCGTATATTGCAGGATATGGATGAAACAAACGTAGCCCGTGTTATGTTTCAAATTAAATTTATACATCGGAAAATTTAAATAATTAAAATGGTGTCTTGCGAGGCACGAACAAAAAATGGCGTACTCCTTTTAATATAGGAAAAGCAAGGCGGTAAACCCTGACATGCTATCCATCACGCTCTCAAGGCCTATGACAAGAAGGCTTACTTCTCTCATGAATATTTATCGCCCTGTTTATTCGCAAAACCAAGTAAAAAATAAAATATTGTGACTGTTCCTACTCGATTCGCTGCTCGTTACATAAGAGGAGTTTGCAATATATAAAATGGTTTCTATATTTTATGTAGAACTCTATTTACTAAGTTGCTATTGAACTGTTATATTCTTAATTATGCATTGCTAAACTAATAATTTACATATGCCACTCAACGAAATAGCGAGAGAAAGAGAGAGAGGGGGGGGACAGAAGATCTCTTTCTCTCTCTCTCTCTTTGGGTGTGTGTGCAGTGATGAGGTCAAAAGTTTTTAGGGCAAACAAAATTAAAAATCTCATTTATTGTTTACACCAAAATTTCCGACTTCGTATATATATATTATATTAATTTTTTTTCAAATTAAAAGCAGTATTTAATAAATGTCTGTTGTATTTCACTCAAACTTGTTATAAGTGTAGCTACTTTTACGAACACCGAAACAGTGACGTTACTGCCCAAACAGCCTTTGTTTCGGCCAACTTATTTTGATCAATCATGACAAATTGTGTTTTGTTCTAAGAGTAACCATCACATTGTTTGACAGTTGTTTACGCAAGTTTTTGTTTCGGCGCTGTAAAGAACAAAGTTTATGTTACTCTCTATTGAATTCTTACGTCTATTGAAACATTAATTTGAAATTTGTACCTCAAGACTTTCGTGGTGAGGTGAAATGCAATGTTTTTGTTATGTAACCTTTGTACATAGCACATTTATAAACTAAGATGATTAATGGAGTCAGGCGTTACTTTGCGGAAATCCATCACTATGTGGACAGTCAAAAGTTTTACCTAGCTAAGATCTGCGACAAGCAAACAATAACAGAAAATTAATAATGTGTGTTTTCCTGCTGGATGAAGTGGATTTATTTGGAACTTAAACTAAAAACTTACCGAACACCGACCACTATACACAACATCAAACACACACTACCACTTTTCCACCTTGTAAACGACACGTGTTTCGCCCCAGCACGAGGTATCTTTAGGTATAGTAGACTCTACGGGAGACAACCGAAAAGTCTTTGTACATAGCACATTTATAAACTGCAGTAATTCACTTAGAACTGACAATCATTGGAGTAAACTGGACTAGATACGACATTTTGGCAAACGTAATGTGGGACGCCCCTGGTTAGATGGAGTGAGTCCTTAATAAATTCGGTATTTTTTTAATATAACACCAGTGGACGACAAAAGAGCCCTTTGCCGTCCACTGCTGAAAAAACGTTTTTTTTTCAGGATAAGGTAGTTGCGCTAAATTGATTTTGATAAAATCGTAATATATTACATTTTTTTTTTAAAAATTACGAATTTTAATACAAAAAAAATCTAAATTTTAGTTTTTGTTTTTTATTAACAATAATATTATTAATAAATATAGTCGGGTTCTTTCGATCTCGTTTTAGGCAGCAGAATTTTTCTAACATTACCCATCATTGAGGCTGAAAGCTATGATTATTGAATAGTAAATATAATATAAAATACAAATCAAAACGGACTTCTTACATTTGAAATATGCATGTGGGATGCGTTTTTTAATTGAGCAAATTCCTTAAATTTATGATATTATTATGTTTTGTCCCTCTTCAACTTTGACAATATTTCACGTCGACTTCCATAAACGGCGAATGCCTTGGAGGCCAAGCGGGAAATATGGAGAGCAATAAAAATGTCAAGTCAGGTCATCAGAATGGAAAGCCCGAAGCGTTTTGTCGCCAGATGTGGCACGAAATCAATGAAAAACTGTTTTCTTTCATGCCACACATAGGTAATATATCAAGATGCGTTGAGCTCCGTGAAAGGAATGTTACGCAACTTTGATAATGGCCCTTGTTATGTTTACCGTAGGGCAATTTCTGATCCGCGCACCTGCAAACGGAGACATATGTACAATATTATTTATTATTTCATTCTCTATCCTACCGTTGTTTTTGTAAAGGCTATGAGTAAGTTATTTGAAATGAGTTTTATAAAATACTTTATTCCCATATCGTTCATTTGAAAATTCAATTTAAAATACATATTAATATAGTCGTAACTGTCCACTTCTGAACATTAGCCTCACAAATGTTGCCTAAATAATCCAGGCTTTACAATCAAAAATTGGTATTTAGTAATCAACATTAATCTATTTTCATTGAATTCATATTGATTAATTGTGAGTGTAGTACGCTAGTACGTGTATACGCTAGTTTTCCGGATTTTTTTTAAAAATCTTAACTATTATCTTAAACTCTTAGGTGTATTAACGTCATCAAAACGGACGGAGCTAGAATACCCAAACGCCTACTCGACTCCGCGCGGAACGCCTAAGTTCAGATGGCCAGATGAAGTCCAAGTCGACTTAAAGACTATCGGTGTGAGGGGCTGGAGGGAGAAAGCTAAACGAGGATCCGACTAGAAAAATTTACTGAACCACCGGGTGGGCCTTACCACCCGCGGCTGTAATGCCTTGATGATGATGAAGATTAGGTGTATTAACTAATCGAGTTATTTTTTACCACATAAATAATGATACCTTGTATTCACATAGGGGTACTACGTTCGATGAAACAATGAGTTCAGAGCAGTTTTCATGTCGGAAGCGGCATTACACTAAACATTAGCCTCCACGATAAGGTGGCAACACAAATTAGTATAAGCACGCGACTACAGTGATCGCTTGGACTAAACATTATGACTTTATGAACCAATTCTAATTTAATTGGTCTGCGTGGAAGTGTGGAATATTGTATTTTTTTATTTTATTTCATGTGTTGTTAATAGTGAATAAGAATGATATCTAGTTTTTCTAGAAGAGTCTATTCAGCTATTAAAATAATAAATGTTTTAAAATACATATATTACAGATATACACTTATTCGATCTTAAAAAAAGGAGACTAGTAACGGTTTAATATTATCAGAATTCTTGTAAACCATTCCAACTGAGTTATTAGTGATTAATGGAATCTTTACTTTGCGGAAATCCATTATTAAGATGAACCTTCCAAGATCCGCAAAAAACAAATTTAAAAAATAATATTGTGTATACATGAACCGATATCCACACCACCACTTTTCTCATAACCATGTATATCTATTATATCTGCACATGCAAATCTCCATACAATATTATTTCTCGAATTGTCTTTTCGCACAAAACTACTAATACTAAAAAATATGGTTTAAAAAATATGGAAAAGTCCAATATTAACATCAAACTTACGACCTTAGATCGTAAAGCCTTGTCAAATATTGCTGCTTATGTAATAAAAAAAAAATATTGTTATAATTAAAATTTAGTTGAGGATTATACCTGTGTTTCTAATATCAAAGGTTGGATACCATCTTCAATCAAATAATGTAAATCTTCGCATGACGCAAGCATTGTTCAGCGTAGTCAAAATGATTAATTAGAATGTTAGCAGAATCACTAGTTTAATATGAATTTTTGGGTGTATCAAAATTTCGTTCGTAAAACATCAAAATTTCGTGTTTCAGGACAAAAAAATACTTCAACTTTATCTAATAAATCTAAGGGCATATTACTGCTTTTAGTTGTTACAAGCATTTCCTACAAGATACGGTATGAAATCAAATTTAAAACATTACAGATGTAATAATTAAGCATGAAGTCACCGTTAAAGTAAAACAATACATCTAATCACAGTTAACATTACAGAATGTACACCGTGGTGGTACATATATTTTAAAAATACTTTATATGATATCAATCGATTATAATGAAACTTAGCAAGTTATTTGGGCAGACTCGAGAAACTACTTGAATTACCACGATTATTTTACAATAGGTAATGGATGAGTTCCTTGTACGAGTATAACAATACAAGATCGGGTAACATCAAGTTTAAGAATAAACTAGTCCAAATAATATGATTAGCGGTCACTTTCCAGTTGACTTAACTTTATTTAAAAGTTATAACATTTCTACGTAGAAAAATCTTTCCGCTCTTCTCGAAAAAGGGTGAAATCTTAATTTAATATCTCCTTCGCGAAAGAAGAAATCAATACAATCAAACGATAGGGAGCGAAAGAAGCGATGTTTGAAAAAAATGTCACAAATTCCCTTCGGCATGTAAATTTCCTCAACAAGCATTGTATAGGAAGCTGTTATTCAACGCCCTCTTGTGAGGCTGGGTTATAAATTAACGACGGGGAGGACAAACCCATTGAGCGGTTCGATCTAGGATCACAATTGCAATGGAACTGCAGACGTTAGAGTATTGTCGAACTTATAATAAATTATACTCTATTGTTGTACACAAAAAGTATACAATAAATATGAATATCTATTTATCCTCCTTTGCGAAGTAAGAAAGATAACTTGCCTCATTGACGCTAAAAATTTGTTTTATTAGTTTTTATATTTCTACAATATTGAAATGCAATAATGTAATTTAATGGTCAAAACAATATCTGTTATGTTATATATAGAACAAGTCCTTATTTAGTCAATCCATTTAGTACTAAGGCAAACGAAGAAATATTAATATCATAGTCTATATTTTATATCCGTTTCTATTAGCTGATTTAAATATAGCGACATATTCGGAATAATCTCATATAATTCACTTGCACTATATATTTGAGTGTTTTAAGTATATATAAGACAAAGGCAACCTACATAAATTAATGGAATGTTTTCAAACACTATTATATTAAAGGAAAAATTGAATGCTCGTTTACACGTCTAAAACTTAGTATATGTTGTATATAATGGACTCTAGGGACATTGTATTATATAAAATTTAGCCAAAGTTAAATGGAGATAGATGTTGAAAAACTATTGACACGGGCAAAACCCGAAACAGCATCCTGTGTCATGCAGTGATGAAGGGCTAAGCAAATTCAGATTAAAATTTTCTATCCCTTTTTTCTTTCAATTACTCCTTTTGTCTTTCAAAAGTCAGTTTGTTAATAAGCTACTACTACCTTTTCATAATAAAGTTTATCTGAAAGACAAAAGAGTGACGATAGAATCTCCATAGGTAATCCGATTTAGAGTTAGAGCAGATTGTTACTCCCATAGACAACAACTGACCACCAAGCCTCCATTTCACTTACTAAGTAGCTAAAAATGAATTTTGCTACTGTCCACTAATACAAGTATTTATATTTTTATGTAAATATAAGTTATTATTGATAGTGGTTAGAATCAATATCGTCTCCTTAAATTGAAATCTAATTTTGAGCTCTATATTTATTTATTAATCTATACTCGTATGAAAAATATTTGTTTTGTTGTTATATTATATGCGACGACCGATTGGTTCAGCGACGGGGCCCTCCACCCGTGGAATCAATGGTCGCGGGTTCGATCCCCACATCGGAATAAATATATGTATGGATTACAAATATTTATTCCGAGTCTGGTAACCCCGCCAATCCGCATTGGACAAGAGTGGTCGATTAACGTCCATTCCTCCAAAAATGGAGAGGCATGAGCTCAGCAGTAGGACATATATGGGCTATTGAAAAAAAAGTTATATATTTGTTTACATAGCGTGGGGAACATGAGCTAGATGGAATGATAATTTGCGCTGGGGTGCTAGCAGAAATTTGATGTCGTTGCCGAAAAGTGGACTAATTGTTACGATTTCAGGAAGTTCAGGACTTTTTCAGGACTCCTGAACTTCCTCTATTCAAGATGTAAACTTTTTTCTCTCAGTAGTGCACCTATACCTGGAAAGTATATGACATAATCACCACGGCTGGTAAACGTGTGTCGTAATAAAAAGCCACTTTTAGTGTCATAACTTGCTAAGCTTGAATATAATATTTCTGAATGTATGTATTACGCAAAGACCTCTTGATTTCGTTACTTATTAAGTTATAACTAATGCAACTTAATTTAACTATGATGATCTTTTCAATTAATATCAATATCAGCCTGAGCGCCATCTAGCCCAATCTTTGGCTACACGCCATTCATTCTCTGCTAGCCGCCTTGCGCAGATCGTTGCTCCATCTAGCAGGGGGCGTCCCACACTACGTTTGCCGAGTCGCGGTCTTCACTCTAGCACTCGTCTACTCTAACGATTGTCGATTCTCCGACAAACGTGTCCAGCCCATTTCCACTTCAATCTGTTAACTTGAAGATCTATGATGGTGACTCTGGTTCTCCAGCGAATTTCTTCATATCGAATTCTATCCACCAGAAAAACTCCGAGCGTAGCCCTCTCCATAGTCCTCTGATGATCGTTTTCACCAACCACAAAAGCGGAGTAATTTAATAAGCATCTCATTACCACGACACACACAAAGTAAAGTAGCACTCAAGAAATTAAGAGGCAAATTTTAAAATTATTTTAGAAATTTGCAGATCGACATATTTTTAATTAGCTTATAAACTTAATACATACTTATTACTATTAACAATTGATTAACTTCAACATGAATAAATTGCTTAGTACCAACGCAGAAAATTATTATTTGTTTAGCTTTGAAACTGATTTTAGTCCAGTGAGCTTCGAAACACAAAAGCTCACCTTGTCTTTTCCCTCATTTGCCCTTATTTTTACACGTCGTCTCTCTTCACCTACCATTAGAATTAACATAATTATTTGTTTTTTTTAAAGGCATCCAATATATCTACAGTGAAGACTTAATTAGCTTAGTAACGAAGCTATAGCTTCCGGATCAACGATGGTAAGGCCTAAATGTATGAAATAAAAAAAAAAACTAGAATTAAATTTAAAGACTTAAAATTAGCTAATATAAGTAGTGTTTTTAGTTTAGGCAATCTGGATCGTAAAATATACAGCAATAAGACAAATCTTTTAGTATTAAAAAGTCCAACGGAACTTAGCAGCCTAAATAGAATATTTAAAAAATAATTAAAGTTTCATACATACAGAAATTAACATGTAAAAAAAAAAACAAGAAATAATTGATTTGAAATATGCTTTCATATAAACATCCATAACAGCTTTATCTCCGGGATATTTGACTCCATGCCCGATTTTCCTAATAAAAATATTCAGAATGAATACACTTGTAACGGTTTACACAATGGTATATTTAAGTTAAATTTCAAATATTATCTTTTTTTATATTACTCAATATATTTCGTAAGCTTAACAGAATAATTACATATTCAGACAGTAGCTTTTGATATGAATGTTGATTTCAAAAAGCCTGTTTGCGGATGACAAACAGCATGGTTGAATCTCTGGCGGAAACGTTAACATTTATATAAGTTTCCCCTGAGAAATCTGAGTCCAAAGGCTTATTCTCCCGTTTATCTGAAAGCAATCAAACAAATGCTACAATAATGACGTTAGAAGTTACATCGCCGCTTTTCTTACTTTTGCTGACGTTAATATTATATTAGGGCGCCCAATAGAGCTTTTGTTCGACAAAATAATGAGCATTATAAAGGACTGGGTCAGCTTGGGATGGGGATAAATGTATTTGCTTGCTTAAAAGCATACAATTCCTACATAAATTTATTTTTCTCTATTTTTGTTCATCCTTTTTTATTTTAAGTGTTACTTTGAAGGCAATTTGATTTTTTTGTTTCAAAGTTATAATCCCGTATGAGAGAGGCCATTCTTTTAATAATATACTTTGGTTTTTTTATAATTAAATTTGTTGGCGCAGCGACCCAAAATGAATCTTGGCCTCCGAACAAATCTTATGCCACCGTGCCCTGTCCTGCGCCACCTCGTGCCAGTTGCAGATTTGAAGGTTGCACAAGTCATCCTCCACCATGTCTCTCCAGCGGTACCTGGGGCGCACCACAGGACTTCGTCCTATCCTCCCTCATCCTCTCTACGTGGCCCAGCCAATGAAGTCGGCGAGCCTTAGTCTCTTCGAATACATTGGGTTAGGCCTATTCCTATTGGATCTTATAAGCAGTTGGTAGCAGAGTAATCTCGTGGTAATTTGTGCACCTCTTCTTACAGCCATTTTTGTGGACAGGGCAAATGATGCCTATATTCCATTCCTCCGGTTGGTGCTCGTTCCCCTATATCTTAAGAAGCGATTGCACTACCCCTCCACTGTATTTCCATACCTACCCGGTTATGCCATCAATAAGTATGTGTTCTAATTAGCGGACAAAAATTCGCTACAAAATAACTATATCATCATCCGCTGTTACATCTTACCATATTTATAACCAGAAAAAGACAAAGATATGCCTTAAAAGTGAAAGTGTCACAAATGCCAATAAACCTATATCAAGCATCCTTAATAATAATGAAAAAAAATTATTTAATGTAATGGTATGTTTATAATGTAGTTCTATGAATCAACGGGAAAAATAACTTTTAATTTAATTTTGCACAGTACTGTTGACAATTTCTGAAATAAAACTCTTTTATTGTGTTATATGGACAGTCAATAGTTTTACATGGTTAAGATCCGCGACAAGCAAAACAGAAAATTAATAATGTGTGTTTTTCTGTTGGGTTAAGTGGATTTATTTGGAACTTAAAACAAAAACTTACCGAAAGTCGGCCATCAATTCTCCACCCACCAACCACTATACACAACACCAAACACACATTATCACTTTTCCATCTTGTAAACGACACGTGTTTCGCCCCAACACGAGGCATCTTCAGGTATAAGTAGACTCTACGGAAGACAACCGAAAAGTCAAACTTTTCGGTTGTCTTCCGTAGAGTCTACTATATTGTTTTGCTTGTCGCGGATCTTAGCTAAGTAAAACTTTTGACTGTCCATATAGTGATGGATTTCCGCAAAGTAACGCCTGACTCCATTAATAATTTTTTATTGTGTTTATTGTTCATTTCTTATATAATGCTAAAAACTGAATTCTTCTTCGATCGTTTCCTTAAAATAATATTGCATGGGTATTTCCTACTCTACCGTTAATAATGTCGTATAAATATAAAAAAGGCAGTAGTTTACGCGTTAAAATTACCTTATAAATTTTATACGCAACAAATTAACTTACGTACTACGGATAATTTTCCTACATACATCATTCATATTTATAGCATCATCAACTGAATTGTCCTCAGTTTTCTACACGGTTACCTCCCGTGTGCGAGGCACTCAATAATATACATGAATAGTATCCAACGGTAGGTCTTTTCATCGTTTATCGTATGGCACGGACGAGGGAGCCGGCACTATCGCCGTAAGGATTGAATACATCGCAAGGATTTTGTAAATACATACATTAGTGCTATATGATCAAATACTTGAAGCATTTAAAACTTTTAAATTTAAAATGTAGATAAATTTCCACGTCCGTCAATGTGTATCAAGGGATATTTATAAATTATATAATTATTATATATATTTACAAAGGATTATAATAAATATTTGAATGAAGCAGAATCTTTAATGATTTTGTCCATTGTGCTAATTAAAATTAAAAAAAATTAAGTATATAAAAATATGAGTTCTTTTTATTACGAAACAATTGGGAACGTTCAGTATCAGATTTCTATTGTTTGTCATTGAGTTTATATGATTTCAATGCTTTATTATGGTTCTTTATGGTAGTTCTGGTGTAGTTTTCCACATGACATCCGACTTTTATATTATTTCAAATTATCTTAGGATAAACCAAATAATTGACAAATACAAAGACAAAATCAAAAAATCAATAATAATATCTTATTGTGAATAGAAGATATGCTAAATATTTTTCCATTATATTATATAACTTAAAATCAAAGTGCGTACTGCTAATAAATTTGTTCAATTTTAAATTCTTAATAAAGTTATTGGCAGTCGTATTAGTTGGTAATTATTTTCTGAACATTAGTTTGCGTCGATATATTTTACTCAATATTTCTTATTAGAATCCAATGACTGTATTTCTTCTAAATTTTCTTTTTTGGAATAATTACATATATTTTGAATGCATACATTAATTATCATCGTCATCAAAACTAACATTTCACTGCTGAATCGCATGGTAGTACACAGTCGACCATCCAGGCTGTGAGAATGAAACTATTTTATTGCTGTAATACCCATAGAGTATTAAAAAAGATTTATCTTAACGTGCATATTAGGCACATTAAGATTCGTTTAAGGTTTTCCTTTACACTTTTTGTGTGTTATGACTGTTTCTTGTTTTAATAAAATAAACTATTGGTGAACGGTGGTGCGATATTTACCGCCTATCGATATGCAAATACCATCGCCGTGGCGTTGTACGGAACGCGATATTCGTTTTACCTGTGACAAGCAATTTGCAAGCAAAATGCATGATCCACGCTGCTATGACCACAGGTAGACTGAAAAATATTATTGAAGCACAATTCGCTCAGATAAAAAAATACTTGGTTGCTATAAATCACTTTTTATACTTCAGCTTTTTTCGTTTATAATAAAAATGTTATATTATTTAAAAGTGTAAAGAACTAAGAAGAAAAAACAATTATTTAACCTCCTCTAAGAACATAAAAGATAGGTGGATAAGATTTTAACGAAAATAAATCCTCCGGAGAACCAAAATCATCGGGCCTTTGGAGTATACGAGTGCTGGAATAGAGATTGCGTAATGGCAAACGTAATGTGGGACGCCCTGCTACTTAAAGGAGTGACGATGCGTGCTACTTTAGTCGCAGAAATTGGTTGTGTGTAGCTCAAGATCAGACTAGGTGCCAAAACGTAACCTAGGCCATAGCTGGACATAGAACAAGGTGTAGGCGTAGGCTGATCCAGATAAAGGACCATTTTACTTCAAAAGGTTAGATTGTGCTTGAACTATGTAGTTTTGTGTATAAAATATTTAAATAATCTATTATTTAGCATAAAAATTTCATGTTGGTGCTGTAGCACCAACGTGAAATTTTTATAGATGACGCAAATCTTGAAAACAAAAACACCTATTTTACTTACCTTCCTATACTTTGGCATGAACTGAAACGGGCATTGCACCTGAAAACATAAAAGGTATATGACATTATTATTGATTATATGTTTATAATAATTTAAAGTTAAAATTATCAAACATACATACAACCAGTAATTTCTTGAACAAAACAAAAATTGAAATACAATAGTTCAATAGATTAACCTTCGTACAACTCTTTTAAATGTATTATACTACTTATATAGTATACTAAAGTTTTTTGACAAAATAATTCTTTCTTATCCTCCTTCATACCGTTAAAGGGTCATAGCAAACGGTTTTCTAACATTGTTATAACAGACTTGGGAATAGTAAATCATTTTAATAATTGATCTATGCTGAAATATTCATAAAGAACCAGTTGTGGGTGTTCCGGGAGTAAAACGAATGAGAAACGGTCCGGCCCCTTTCAGTATTGTATGCACAACTAGTCGGCATTACTTAAATTTAGGTTGGTGCAATTTTTTGTTACAAAGATCGATAACACTATTCTGAGTGCTGAAACAAGAAACTGCGATTTGTGGCAGCGCTTCAGCAAATTCTATTGAAATATAAAGATGAAGATATTTTTGAAAATTTCTATAAATTTAAACAATATTTTAATTAAAAAGATGTAACACGCAGTATAAAATATTGAGGGGTTTGTACCTACCGCTTCGTTACTTAAATCTTTCTTTCCTTATTAAAACGATTTTGTAATATGATGCGTTGATAAATTTTGTTTTGGCGAGTGGAGAAGAAATCGAACAAATATTTAAAGTCATTTATATTAAGAAGAAAATTGTCGCTTTTAACATGAACAAAAACAGGTATTTTTACCACAGATATAAATAGTTTGGATATAGATAAAGATAGAAGTGGTGATCATCATTTATCTGCGACATAACATTGATGTCCCTGGATCCCCCTAAGTATAACAAAACAACAAGATATGACCACTACTCTTGATGTAGAGTTGTTAGTCGTCTACTATATTTTTCGGTTTCGACTCTAAAAAGAAGACCCTTCCATTTCCACTTCAACTTGCATTTGTTACGATTAGCAGTTTGCCGTGTACGTATCGATTAGTGAAAATTTGAAAAATGAAAGAGAATATTCTCACAAGAAATCTTATAAGATGTGTCGGCATCGGTAACGCCTGTTAATGTTCATAGAAAATTATGCAGAGCGCCTTTGTTAAAATTATACCGAAATGAAAAGCCAGAAATATCTTCGTTGCGTAAAAAATTGCTTACTTAACCGCCATCCGAGAAATAATTCAAAAGAACATAAATGACCTCAATGAATTGTTAATTTACAATTTGAATAACAATGGTTGGCAAATTTAAAGAAAGACGACATTTGAATTTAAGTAAAGTAAACTTCTGAATAGATTTGTAAATTTTTAAGAAAGTGTCATGTAAAAATTTTTTAGTTTTAAAAAACTTTACCAATGAGAATAATTTCTCAAAAATGTTGTCGGAATACATTCCATGAATTTATTATAAACGTTTATTAATATTAATACGATATCAAGATTTTAGTAGTATCAAGTTTAGTTCGAATGTGCTTAGGACTCATTCTATTGTATTTTCAAATATTTTTTTTTAATATATTATTGATGAAAACTTTTTAATTTAAACAGTTAAATAAAAGTTCTATCAATTTTAAATTTGTTGAAAATAATGTTATAAATGTGCGACAAAATTAGTATAATTTTCACTTTTATATGCAAAAAAATCAAATACTGGAGAAACGCCACTTAAATGAAAAAATATTCTTGTATACAAATTTCAGACAGAAGTAAACAAACAAGCGTGTCACTTAATGGTAAGTATTTACTGCCCCCTACAGGCATTTGCCAAATCAGGGCTGTAGTAGATCTCCTTTTGTAAAAGATGTTGGATAATGAAAAATAGAGAAAGAGGTAGAGAAAAAGAGTTGAGCATCTTTTAATGCTCACAAAACGCAGTGAAACACAAAAACCCAATTTTGCCGTTATCGATTTTTACCCGACGACGAACACGTTTGATAAAATAATATTTGCCAATTAAACAAATTTGTTTTCCGACAAAATATTCTCTGTGAACCTTTGAGCTTAGAACTCAGGTACACAAACCATTGATTCATATTACTTTTACATGTTATAGATAAGGATGTTTTCATGTCAAAGACAATTCTTTACATAATATATTTCTATATTTTATACAGGAGCGTGATTTGTACATATTATGTGATGTATTATTGTATTTAGTTTTGTTCTTAGAGAAGGATTAATTTTGCATTATTATTAATATACAAGCCACGTTTATTTAGTATGGAAGCCAAAGAAAGGGGTTCCTGTTGTCTCACTTGCTGGATAATGAGCTAAATTATATGGAACATAAATTGAAGTGATGCTAACTTTGATTGATACTAATGTATCAATCAAAGTTAGCATAATGGTACTAATGTAAAAATAAAATAAAAACTATATACATAATGAAGTTAATAGTTAATAGTTTAATACTGGTAAGTAAATACTGTGAGATTTAAGTACAACTATAAATTAAGAATTTTAATGTTAGATATTTTATCTGTGCCCATTTATTATATTCGTTTCCATGGTGGTGATCAGCATGGAAGCAATATCGCTTCACTGAAAATGGGTACTATGATTTGTTGCAGCTTTTTTCTCTTTTTAGAATCCATGATGTAGTAATATAATAGACAATGTGTTTGTTTTTATTATAGCATTTTTTATAAGATTAATCAGTTTGTTAATTTCTGTGTCGTTTTTTATACTATATGATTTTATTATTCTTAATATTTTATTTGTATTTTTGTCTATTTAATGGATTGTCTCTCTCTCTCTTCTTCTTTCAATTGAGTATAAAAAATATCTGCTTAAAATAAATCGTGTTGTAGATTTGATAATAAATATATTTATTTTTGCAATAAAAATAAAATATACTTTATTATAATTAATATAACTAGATTATTATTTTATTAAATCAGAGCGATCATTTAGACCCGACCTTCTTTGAGCTTATAACCGAACTACCGAGACATCAAAATAATGTTTCCGTGTTTCAGTATACTACAGTATTTAGGTTATATTTTATAATTTAGAGAAATCGTTGTAATAATTTTTAAATGGCATTCTAAGACAAACCAACAAAATATAAAAGCCAAAGTTCTGAACTCCAAGAATCCCATTTCATGGACCTCGAACTTATTGAAAATATTACGGACATAGCCTACACAGTTCTCCAATAAATCATATTATGTCATAAATAAATATATGGTAATTTTGAATATACATATTTAAGAACTTTACTTAAAAATGGAGTAAGGCTTGAAACTTTCAAACCAAATTTATTTCATGAATGTTTAAGGTTTCTCCGGTAATATTGAAAATTATTAAAATTATGCGCGTTGAAAACATCGCGAAAAAACGGTTTATTAATTTAAATACATATTCTTTCCGGTGCTGTGCGTTTGCCGGTATAGAATAGGGCAAGCCTATTTCTTCCCGTGGGTGTTGTACAAAGGGTCTATGAGATTAAATATCTGTAAAATAAATAGTGGCCTCTAGCTGAGAAATAACAACTAAATAGCTTCAGTCCGCTCACCAGCCATAGAGATTAAGACAATTTTGAGTGAGAACAATTAAGACTTATTTTGATGATGATGATATTAATACATTAACAAATTTGCATAGGTCAATTTTCCAAAACAATAATTGTATTCTATAAATAGTAATAAAAATTAATATATCTTAAAAAGCTTTTGTAAACTTTATTTATACACACAAATAACAACCCCCCCCCCCCCCCCCCCCCCCCCCCCCCCCCCCCCCCCCCCCCCCCCCCCCCCCCCCCCCCCCCCCCCCCCCCCCCCCCCCCCCCCCCCGGGGGGGGGGGGGGGGGGGGGGGGGGGGGGGGGGGGGGGGGGGGGGGGGGGTTTTTTTTTTTTTTTTTTTTTTTTTTTTTTTTTTTTTTTTTT
>JASFAT010003372.1:0-12332 GCA_031353405.1 Baronia brevicornis | reverse complement strand
AAGCGTTTACATGATAAAATGTATTCTAATTTTAGAGAGTTAGAACTAAGCTATAAGGAAAAAATTGTTAATTTTTTGAATAATGTTGTTTAATATGTTAATATTTACGGATGTTTATAAGCGTGCAAACGACAAGTGCCACGGCCTGATATTCGTTTACGATATTCATATTCTTATATAGACCCGGGAAAATATCTGTTTTACATACTTATTCCGATGCGAAAATTGATCCACGACCATTACTAGAGAACCAAGAAATATCACTGCTAGATACGAGATCATGTCTCGGTACGTTGTGTATATTGTCTTCTAGGCAACAACTATTATACATCCATGAAGACGAATATCGGGCTATCCAATCTTAAAGCGGCTCCCAGCGAGAATGATATTTTTATATCACATGATTTTTACATAAATAAATCAATCGAGCTGATTGGCTCAGCGTCAAAGTTAACGCATTCGGCTCACTGATCGTGGATTTGATTTCCTCATCTGGATAACTATGTGTATAGCCTACAAGTTATCATTTCGATTCTAAGTGCCCCACCGATTAACCTTAGCCAAGTTTGTTGGGTCAATGTCAGTTCAAGAGATATTGTTTCCACCAGTAGGACATATATGGGCTATGAAAAAAATCAATTTGTCAAAATTTAATTTTCAACATTTTCAGCGTAAACAGTTTTGGTTGATGGAATTATAGTCTCTGTAACATGTTGTTGAATACAACCATGCATTTAAGACTAATAGATTTTAGACATCTCGTGAATAATCTGATTACATTTTTACATAACAGCTATCATGATACCTGTAAGTTGCAAAAATAAAACATAACGTTTACATTTTTATGATGTACATATTTTTGCTTGTCTAGCTGGTGTTTGTTTACGCGTGTCAGTGGTTGCCACTCAGCGGAAGTCTCCTGTTCAATACTTGGAAATAATACCTTCGAGACATTACTGTGGCTTGAGCGTTACTTCGAGCCGTGTTTCTTGAGTGTAGAAATAGTAACTACATGTATTGAAATTACAACGTTTATTAGTATTTTAATTAGAACCAAATAACATTATTTTTGCTTTTGCTTAAGCTTTGTCAATACTTAGCTATGTGCTTTATAATTTGTAATAACATATTTTTTAAATTATAACTCTGTGGGATAATTTGCTTTTGCATTTAAATATATATAATAAACAATATGGTGTTTTTAATAAAGTAACGTTGACACAAAATAAAAAAAGTAAATTAAAATTATTTGTTGGTTAAACAATAAAAATAGATGTCGTTGTTGGTGATTGTATATTTGTACAAAGTAATGATATAAAGGGGATAACATATGTAAAATAGCGAGGGAAACTAGTCTTGCCCGTGCAGAATCGTAGGTCATGGTGTCCATGCTTGCTTATGAAATTTTATCAAACTATTCTCACAAAAACTTTTGCCAAGTCAAAAGACACAGTTGCTACGCTTACGTAAGCACAGTCTAGCTATAACAATAGGTAGCTACGTATAACTACATCGGCAACAAGTAGCCAGTACGCAGTGGGAACGTTCGCGCGGGCGTCGTATCGGCTTACAAAGTCAATGCCATCAGTGCAGTCCCAGCTCTCATATCTAGTGCCACTCGACGCCTTGACGTAAGGCATGAGTTCGATCTACGTAAGAACGACAACCCGCTTTTGTATACGAATAAATAAACAAGAGCATGCGCTCTGATAAAGGTTGCAGCGCCCCGCAACCGCACACTGGGCTGGTTCAATGACACGGTTCGACTGTGCCGCACCTAGCGCCATCTGTTGTCGCATCGAGGTCACCTTAATAATATTAACAACAGCTACTTACGTAAAGAGATGCTGTATTTACGTAACACGTCCGCGATATCTGGATATGATGCACATGCACACACAAATAATTAACTAATTTGGTGGCAAACAGCTGGCAATGCATGCAAATCGCGTCAACGACACAATCCCTAGCAAGGGCCCAGGATGGACTGCCCGGCCCGGTATCATTTCGATCCCTTTCGTGCTTAGGGCCGCCACGCGCTGGACGCACACATTGGTTGGAACGACAGCCAATCGCATCGCTCACTGCGCTCTCTCGCCACTGGCCCGACGCATCTGCGGAAGAAGCGGTGGGGAAATCGACAGACAAATTCGCCTGTACCATACATACTTCTACTATTCGTTTAACCCATAAATTGATGTGTTAAGCCACACCGCTCTATACACAATCACCAATCGGCTACAGCCGATTAGTTTTCGGATGATGAGGTCTCGACTCTAATCAAATTACTCAGTCAGAAATTCGTCATTGAGATCATGCTATTTTGTATTGCGCACAAAAAAATAATGTAGTCTTTCTTGATTGGTATCTTACATTTTATATTTACTTCAAGAAATACATATATACACCGCTTTGGTTTAGATACTTAATAGCGTATCCTAAAAATCCTATTTTATTTTAGATTGTTTTAGTTTCTAAGCAGACCTTTTGATCTCTAGCTCACAATACTACAAGTATAAATATTAATTATACATAAGACCACAAATTGATATCAATGTGACATAACTACTTATTTGTAGTAAGCAAAATTGTATAGAAATGATGAAATTGTATTGTTCCACAAAAGGCTGTAGGTATTGATAAATTTTTTGAATAATTTTTTAAATATACTAAATTTTTTAAAAATGAACTGAATGGGAATGATTCTGAAAGCGGCAACTTCGCTACTGAGTCAATTAAGTCATCGTCGTAACGATATAGATACATTTTTGAAAATCCTGTTAGTAGCTGCAAATATAACCTCTGTCATATAGAAGTACGCTGGGTTGACTGTTAATAAGTATATAGTTATACCTACAGGTAGGTGCACAAAACCCAGTATTGTTGATTAGCCTTGTTGTGTTGCCATTTCTAAAAGAAAAACGATCTCTTCCATAATCATTGTCGTGCACCCATTTAGATTTCCCATCAGCAACATCTCAGATCCATCCGACTTTATACAAATCTTAGTCTTCGGGTCATCTATATGTGCAGTGCAGACTTTACCCTCTTTTGGCCTTCGTATCGCGTAAACAAATCGACTCAAGAAACTTTAACAATTATCCATGTAAGCATGCATAAAAACTTACACAGCACTTATACAATATTTCAGTCCAAACTTAGGAGCCAGTCCTACTCGTACCATGGAATCTACAAATACCTACTTAACACGTTTTAAATTTTTTATTAGGTTCATAAACTTAAGGTAGTTTACCTATTGATGTTTTTTTTTAACAAAGAGTAGGTATCTATACTACTACTATTGATAACTGACATTAGAATTCATCAAAGCTACTAAGGTTCAAATTATTTTAGTAAATTCAATCCACAGTAGCCCTTAGTAGGTATGGTACCTACCTATGTCCACCAAAAGGCTCAGTGACGGTGATCCTATCTAAAAAGTCACGGGTTCGATCCCCACACGCCATAAATATGTATATGGCCTGGAGATAATTATACCAAGTTTGATTATCCCGCCAATTCACATTGGAAGAGCGTGGTGGGTTAATGTCTGTTCATAAGTAGGTAAACAACATTTAAAGTCCAATCCCTAATCTATTGTATAATCCGCCTTCTTAAGCCTTCAAAAAAGGTTTAAAAGGCTTTCCCGAGACAAGTGACCAACATACATTGCATATCCAGCACCGGTTATGCTGCCATCCGTTACTTGCTTAAAATGCCGCCCATGAACAAACGCGACACCGCAGGAGTCGTGGAAGCGTTGCCGGCCTTTTAGGTATGTATAGGCTTGTTTTAGTTTTATAGTGTTGTTGTTTTTATAGTGTTACTACAACACCCCTCGTATTTAAGGATGGCCATTATCCAACAGTAGACTGTTACGGCTGTAGGTATTGATAAATTAATTTAAATATTAAACATGATTTGGGCAAAATTATCGAACGTCGATAGCGAGTAGTTAGGATAACGTCTGTTGGTTGTCGATTCAAAAAAATTATTTTTCCAATAACGATTACGAACAGTAGTTAATTCTAAAGGAATCAAGAGACAATATTACAATCGACCATCCAGAAATGTTTAATGTTAAAAATTAAAACTTCTGCAGTAAACGAAATTCTTCAGTTCACAAAAATACTTCATAATTAGACAATAAAATGTTTATTTTAAATTTTACTCCTTAACATCATAAATTTATCAGCGTTAAAAACTTTTTATTATAGTTAAAATATCAATTAACCTAAAGATTCTCATAAAACCGTTTGCCGATGTTCTAATTATTTATTTTCTCCTCAGCCACATTCACAGCCTCTCCGGCAGCCTCATTCACCTCCCACCATATAGCTCCTCCAAGTATATTACGGAAGTAAGGCGGTACACTTTCTGATCGAAGGACGTACCTGTTTCATAGATGAAATGTGAGCTAAATAGACAACATTTTATCTGCAACACATACTAGTAGTGATACATTGATTAATGTATCACTAATTTATAAAAACTTCTTACTTGAATATAATAAATCCTATTTTATTATCTTACTTTATAACATTCTTAATTTTAAAATTTGAAACATGACGAAATAATTGTTTTTTTTTTCGGATTATTGATTTGATTGATTAACATAGAAGCGATTTGAGTTACGTATCGAGCGAGTGAGACCACAGGAATCTCCTTTCCTTCTTTCTTCTTCTAGCCTTCAGACGTCCATGTACGTGTCGCTTTGTTTGCTGGTAAATAAAGAAACAAGACACGCTTGTTTTTTTATTTATGTGATACAACTATGTCAAAACCCAAGAAATCATCACTTAATTTATTTGCGGCCCGCGACACAACGACTAACACGTCTTTGTGGTCCCTATGAAAAAAAGGTTGAATATTACTGGTCTAAATGAAGCGGGAGGCTGAGGGACAGCTAGCAAAAACTGGATGCGTGTAGATGAACATCGAGCTAGGTGGCGCACCTTCAGGGAGGTCTCTTACCAGCAGTAGACTGTCGAAGGCTAATGATGGTGATGATTAATTTTTTTAATAAAATAATAATAAATAATGCGAAAAATCAAGAACGTCAGCTTTATAATTTCCACCATCCTGATTGTTGTAGCCTCTTACTAACCTCAGCAATCAATAACCATCACTAGTGGAGTCAGTTGGTGCTCCGCATGCAGTGGACATCGCGTACAAAAACACGCATCGAGAACATATTTCGGACAACCATGGGTGAAGTCTGCTAGGTCTAAAAATCAGACTAGGATGCTCCGTCTATTCGCAGTGTTAGACCCAAATACCCAGTATATCTGACACTGAATTTGAAAACTAACTTCAGATTCCACGCTTTCAACTTAACAGTAATAGTTAAGACATCTTAAGTGTAGCTTTGGTGATAAAACATACTCCCAGTTAATAGAGCAAATGATGATAATGATGAAAGATTAGATGGCAAAAACACCGAGTCTAATAACATAATTTGTACAAAGACCTTTAAGATTAGGAACTCTATATAATCCTTTTATTATCACGATACTGCGTACTTATAGAATTGCTCCTCTTTAGCTTCTTCAGTGCGGCATCGCCAGTAGCGTTGAAGTGCTGGACTCATACTCGCCACTCTTTCGACCTCTTCCACTAATTCTGCACGTTCTTCTTCACACCCTTTATCAGGAGCTTCCGTACCTGTAGATTCAATCTAAGTTTATTTAACGAAACACATAAATATTGTGACTTATTTCACAAAAAATATGGTCCTCAGCAGGTCCAATATCTTCTATTTTTATTTCCAGAAAGTTTGTTTAACTCATTTCAATAAAATATTACGAAATATTAGACAACTTTAAACAAATATTCATAAGAGTTTGTTATTCTAAGTTTTCAATCAGTTATATTTAGGGACCTATTTTATAAGCGAGAACGCAGGTAGTTACATTGTTACGAAGAGCGACAATTACGCCTACGAGTTTTCTAATAGAACATTGTACACTTAGTCATAACACCTTCTTATATTTATAAAGTATTAGCGTTCTTTGTTTAAATTGACATAACTAAAACCGCCTATATTGAAGTCTTAGTTATGACTATTGCATTGACTTACGTTTTGAATTTACGAAGTGGGTGATGTGAATTAGGGGTAGTTACTACAGTGCCGGTTCCTCACCTTCAATTTCACCTTCTTCCAGTACACTGGTCTCATCGCCATGATCCTTTGGTTTAGTTGTGATCGTGAGTTCAGCATGATCGCGCACATCGTCAAAATGGCGACGTGTAGTGTCCTCATAAATTCTGTAATACAAATCAATACATATAAGTAAATAAAATTGATGGAGTGGCTTAATTATCATTAATATCGCCGTCACAGACTATGGACAATGGAATTTATCCATGGGTTGCTGATTGGTTTTACTCTCAGGTCACCGCCTTTGTCCGTCTACTAGTCTAATTTGATCAGTCGTCTCTTTGGCACTATTTTGTAACGGGAACCATATAGCAGATGTATCTTTTCGAATTTGCTAAATAAGTTCCTTTTTTAAAGCTCATATAATTCTGAAGGTGCAAGAGGGTGGAACTAGCCACCTTACCGTTATTTCCGAACTGATGCAACAGTGGGATCTTTGACAAATTAGTCTACACAAGGCCGCAACGCTTCTGCAATAAGTATTTATAGTGTAGTAGATGTCTATGGGCGGTTTTCCATCAGGCGACATGCTCACTCGTTTGTCTTTCTATCCCATAAAAAAGTTAGTTGTGTATGTTTGGTTGAGTTATTTATGTGTTGTATGCCCACCTTTTATAATTTGTAGGTTGCCAACCCGTTGCCTTTTCACTCTCGCTGTGACATACAGACGTATTTTGTTTTACCTATCGCATCTTATATTACCTATACGACATAATTCTCATACTGCCTTACACTCTAATATCTCAGCCGTCAACTCTCAAGCATCATCACAGACAATTCATCCTACTAATTCACAGACGCTAGGCATGTATTGTTGCAGTAGCATCGCTGATGTGCAATGCCGGGCTCAGCAGCAATCAAACGCCAGCGGGGCGCATTTGCAAAAATCTCTCGAACTTGGGAGAGGAATTTCTCCAATAGAGGACTGATAATGCTATTTTGTATAACTGATAATATACTTTTGGGCACAGACCTTAGCCATTTCACTTTGTTAATCTGAAGAGCTACGAGCATATCGTTGACTTCACTTTATAAAAAAATATATTTGTAATAAACTTTAAATCATATTATTTGCAACTAGTTAATATTGTAAAATGAAGCATTTCTGAGAACTTCAAAACGCTTAGTTTGCTGGACTCTATCTATCTCGCGTGGGACACGGTAATAAGAGACATTTCATAACACGTACCTACTGGAACCCGAGACAACGTGGGACGCAGGCAAATTCTATGAAATGAGGCAGATAAGATTTAAAAACTAATTGAGTTTAAAATTTGAATTGCTCAAATTCACAGGTTAATATCATTTAACGCAAGTTTGTTTCGATATTGAGTTGCGCAGCGAATATTTTGTGGGCCCTGAAAAATGGAACATTAAATCGACCGACTAGGCCATCGTAAAGGTGATTACTGATCACTATCAACTGGCAGACCAAAGATCGACACGATGAATTGGATTTCTAACCTATTTCAAGGCCACCTACTAACTAAAAATATAACAAAAGGAAGTAAAGAGTTCATCGATTTATCAGAAGAATCGTCACTGAAAAGTGGTCTCATTCACAAGCAGAAAACAAAATTCTGTCTCTTAGTTGAAGAAACTATGAAAGTCCTCCTTTCTCGATGTACCTCATACCTACCTATGTGCGGCGATATTCTACTATGATTAATTAATATTAAAAATGAATATCGTAATAAAGTCGCAATTAAAAGTAACTAGTAGTTATGCCTCTGTCTTAATGAAAATCAAAATTTTATCAAACTTTAGTGAGTTCCGAATTCAGATATTTTGTAAGGTAGGTTGCGGTCCAGTCAAATTTGGGAACGAGGGGCCTAAAGTGAGTATGGGTACCCATTAAGGTGCATTGGCAACCTTGGACAGACGTGATAGGTTAACATCTATTCTTTAAATAATGGTGAGGCCCATTACCATTGCATAGCAGTGAGACCTATGAGGTGCTGAATTGTTATCTTTTCCTACTTCTTAACAGGATATTTAATACTTACCTGTGAGCTAGATCCTGTAAAATTTCATCTCTTTTTCTCTCTTCTTCTGTACGCGGATCACGAATAGGCACGCTTAATACTTGTTGAGTGTTTGATTCCATTAATTGTCGGTAGCGAAGAACTGCTATCAGAAGTTCCCTAGCCCCCTTCATTGTTTCTCTATTGTCGTCATTCCACTGTCTTTCCAGAGTTCTTAAAATAAAAGTTAATTTTTATTTAAGAATACTTGTAATTTGTGGGCACCCCAAACAAATTTGGCGGCGTAACGCGACAGCGGAAGCATAGAAGATAGGCCCATCATGGAGCGAAGTCAAACATATGGCCTCCGACAGAACGAGATGGAGAAGCGCCTGCCATATGGCCCACCAGGGAGACTTAGGACTCAAAGAAGATATAATATAAAATAAACTGTGTAAACCATTGTGTACACTTATCGACGCGTAGGTAGGTAACGAAAAAAGAACTTTAAAGGCCAAGTAAGAACATCACCTTGATAGGTGGGAATGACCCACCACCGTTCGTTTTAATGGAATTTGGGCGACAAACGGTGCAATGTGTGTGTGATTTACCTGTGGAATGATTTACCACTTACTGTGTTCCCGAAAAATTGAGATATTGGGGTATTTAAGAGACATGCGTAATTCGTTTATGATAGGCCGGCAATGATTTTATGTCGCCTTTAGCGTTATGGATGTCTTTAGGTGGCAGTGTAAACTTATAGTCAGGTAGTCCTTTGCTTTATCTACTATAAATAAATTGTGTATACGTCTATAACAAATTTAAAAGAATGCAGGCTAATAAAGTTCATAATATTATTTTTTTATAATTACCTTAAAAAGATATTACCTTAACACGTAAGCTCTAGGAAGTCTTGGGAGTTTAACGTTTGCTGGTTTACTGGGTTTTGGTGTGAATCTATTATATGGTCGCATCCAATGATAAAATCCTTTTCCAGTATCTTCTTTTAAATCCTTATATTTCAAATGCTGGGGCTTATTAGAATATTTTGATTCTATCAGCCATTTCTAAAGTGATACATGTTTTTTTTTTAATATATAAAATGCAAATCCACAGCCGTTTTTCAGTCAATAAATATTGATATCTGTACTATACAAAACTAAAAATTTAAAAAAGTTCACAACACCCCTACTTCTTATTCTAATTGTTTTGCAATGCATGTATAACTCTATTTTAGTTCTACATGCTGGATATGTCAAAAGTTACAAAAGGTTACTGTTTTGTTTTTTTTAGGTTAATTGAATTTAAATTATTAAGGAATCCACAAGAATATAAATACATTACGTATAATATAAATAAATACGTACATGGTAAAAACATGTAACCATTAATGTATGCTTATGTGAATATGTCGATAATGCTGGATCAAATAAGTGAGAATATCACTAGCTGAGCGATCCTGACGAAACCCATATTGACAGTCACTATTCAGCTGATGCTCCTCAAGATACCGTAAAGGCTGGCAGGTAATAATAGATTCCATTATTTTGGAGAACAAAGAGGTGACGGCAATAGGTCTGTAGTTACCTGTATCAGAGCGATCACCTTTTTTATGGATCAGATGTATTAAAGATGTCTCCTATAAGATCGGGACTATGCCTGTGTTATGGGAGTGCCGGAAAGGGCGCGTACGAGCTACAGCTAACTCTGAAGCGCATATTCTTAGCACAATTGAGGGGACCCCGTCTGGCCCACGTCTAGAGAGAAAAGTACTTTACGTACCGAGTTTTGAGTACTGGCGTGATCATGTGATTGTCTGTGACCCTAGCCATACCCCATGGTAGGCATTGAAATCATTAAGTATGATGAATTCGGCTGAAGGGATCTGTCCGAGTACGGGAATCAGTCGCCATTGGCAGGTGCTCAACGAGTCGGTCCGTCTCACAATTACCACTATGGGACCTGTATAGGCACGCATAGACGCGAGGATGGTGTTCGCAGTCTACACGAAGCCCGCTAGCGGAGAGCTCCGTACTTTCAAATTTGCCTGAGCGAGAGCCACAAACACCTTACCTGGTGAATACGCATACACCGGTACGGGGCACAAAATTGTGCTCAATTTTGTAACCGTAATACAAGAGATATGACGTATCCGCGGGGGGAGAAATCTGAGACTCCGTTAAAAAGAGCAAGGCCGGCTTAACTGTCTCTAGGTGGTAGTGGACTGCGTTACGATTGGTGTGTATTCCCCTAATATTACAAAAATTCACGCAGAACATGGCAAGGGGCGCTTTGGACTTGTTGCTCTTGCTTTGGGCAGGATGGGAAACAAGCGGAATTTTGCCCTCCCCAAAGTACAAGGGCGGCCTGAGTCGGAGTGCTAACGGAGGAATTCTCCAGTGCTCACCGAACGAGGCGCGGTAACTTAATGCCGGTTTTCTGCGAGAGTGTGGTACTTCCCTCAGCGAGTTTTTTTTTGTTTTTGTAAATAATACAACTTTCTATTAAAAAAATCATGTCGCTTTAAAAATAGCAAGCCGAAGTCCAAACAGCTATCACGCCTCACAGCGCACACTTTGAAAACCACTGACTTACGACATTTGAAACATGCACCTATAATACGTTTTCGTGGAAGACCAAAATTGCCATTATATAAATACCTCACATGGTGTTATACTTATACTAACAAAATGACACGTATAAACGAAATGGCCATTTATGCGAGGCAGGGAGGACATTTTGCGGGTCCAACTACCCCCGCCCCCCAAAATATAACAAATACAAGTTGTATTTTTTTACATATTAAAATATGTTAGATTCTTTCAAAATAGTATTGTAATTTTAACTAAAATTAAATTTGTAGTTATGTAATATGATATTAATTTATGTTTATTTTTGGAATACTTTATTTTTTCCTTATTTATGGTTTCTAATCCAGGGTTCGAACCTGCGCACAAATATTAGATTAATGAGAATTCTATGGTAAATAATCAACCGAAAAATGTAAGACATTAATATAATTAAAACATAAGTAAGACAATCTGCTTGGACAAGCGTGGTGGATTAATACTTATGTGTTCCTCCAGAAATGGGGATGCCCTTGCTCTCAGCAGGATATACCTACCTACATGGACTGTGAAAAAAAAAACATTACATACCTATACGATAACATTATGAAACAGGTATATCATCTAACCTCTGTTTCTGTTACAGGTAGTGGTGTTAGCATTGACAGGATACTGCGATGATCTTTAAACGTGTCGTATTCATTAATAGAACACCAAGGTTGCCAGCGACAATTCCTTTGATATTCGTCGACTAAGATTCGATGTACCAACTCTGAGCACGATAAGTCACTGCAGTACGAGTGATATGATTATGATATATTCGAATATATACATTGCTCTCAAAGCTATTATAGGAGAATCGTGGTAAAATGAAAATCTTTTTATGGATGAGGTACACAAAAGAGCAAGCGGGTCGGTATTTTTATAGGTAGATACGCAAATGTTAAGCGTGTTCCCTGGAAAGCAATCAATACCGACTTTGGACATCTGTAACCGAAATAACAGTAGATAAGACTAAGTAGAGTTGGGTGGTGGTAATCTCGGTAGAGGCCTATGTTCAGAATAGCTTGCGGCAGGGCTATTAATGATTGACTTTATTGCTAAAGCAGCACGTTGTTCCGCCTTCAAGGTTTACCTAACCCCATAAAATGTAACTTTCCTCTTTCCTTGAAAAATCAAACTCGGAATTAATATATTCAGGCCATACATATGTATATTTATCCCAATGCGGGGATCGAACCCGCGACTATTATATAACTCCGTAAGCTGCAGTCCCTCCATTGAGCCAATAATCGTCGAAAAGTTAGTTTAGTATTCCGGCTAATTACTCCATTCCTCTCCCCCCCCCCCCCCCCCCCCCCCCCCCCCCCCCCCCCCCCCCCCCCCCCTAGCTCGGGGGGGGGGGGGGGGGGGGGGGGGGGGGGGGGGGGGGGGGGGGGGGGGGGGGGGGGGGGGGGGGGGGGGGGGGGGGGGGGGGGGGGGGGGGGGGGGGGGGGGGGGGGGGGGGGGGGGGGGGGGGGGGGGGGGGGGGGGGGGGGGGGGGGGGGGGGGGGGGGGGGGGGGGGGGGGGGGGGGGGGGGGGGGGGGGGGGGGGGGGGGGGGGGGGGGGGGGGGGGGGGGGGGGGGGGGGGGGGGGGGGGG
>JASFAT010002500.1:0-106638 GCA_031353405.1 Baronia brevicornis | reverse complement strand
CTTGTGAGACGCTAATCCTGCCAAATAGAATGACTATTTGCACAGGGTGGCTGATAGGAACGCGTGAAACCAAAGATCGGACTAGGTAGCGCGATTTAGGTGATGGTGATGTATGTACATACCAGTACAGTAATTGGCTTGAATTCGAAGAGATTATGAATCAATAAGTGAGTATTGTTATATTATTTTTATAACGTTGGTTATTACAGGAAACTAAATACAGAACTGTTGGCTGACATTGCTAGAAAAGTAAAATTACTTTTAAAACCTTTTACATCCAATATTACTTAGATAATTGCTAGCTATACACGAATAATGTGATTCCAGTAAGTCGGTTTGCGATACTGCTCCAATGATGTTGACAATCGGATGACTTTAATTCAGTGGGGCAAGTACTTTCGAAATCACTGAAAAGTGCATATAGATAAATTCTTACGAATTAATTGAGTAAAATATAAGATTTATAAGGTATTGTACAACAATAAATTAGAAGTATAGTATTAATTAACAATTTTATATTTTAAGTTAAGTGGATATGAATTATAACCAATGTACATAGACGAACACAGTTAAATACTTCACTTTACTGCGCTATATCCGGTTTACTGACATATTCACGCAAGGCTTGCGAGAGCTTTCCAGAGTTTGTGGAATACGACAGACGGATTCACACCTCGACTAATCTGCAGGCATATAGGCCATACCAATAGGATTTTCGTTTAAATTGCGCATCCGGTTGAAATCTTTGCACTATCTACGTTATTTTTGTGCCTATAATATGCCCTATTTATATAATATACATTTAAATAGGTAGCCCTGTAATATATAATTCCACTATTATTATACCGTCTATTGTATTTTCTTTAAAACTATCAACGTTTACATCTACTAACCCGCACATATTCCGGAAAGTTGGTACAAAATACCAGTGTAATAGAGGGATAGACAGACGAAATTATTGTTCTTAATCTTAATATCGTATTTTGTAGTAAAGATTATTTTTGTAATGTAGGTATAATCTTTACATACTAAAACGAATACTATGTACTATAAACTCTATTATTATAGTCAAAAACGTCCTATCGTACATTCTACCACGACACTTGCAAAATTCTAGTATTAATCCTATTTGCTCAAAATGTAGCCAACGTTTATTCATATTAATATAAAATTGAATAAAATTATAAGACCATACTCAGGAATATAAAAGTTAAAATATATCAAAAGTAATATCTTATCTCTTTTTTTTCTGAGATGAAAAGATTTTTGATATTAAATTTAAATAATTCGTTTCATAACTTAATGATATAATGACTTTTGAATTAGTTTCAGTTATAATTATGGTGTAAGAATTTCAAAGGTTTAAAAAGTATTTGAATATAAAAATCCTGATTTTTTAGATGTATAGTACGAAGTTGGTCCTAATGCAAAAATATTTCCTCGTTTGTTATCAGATGAAGAATACTTAAGACATTTTTGAAGTTAAGACATTTTACTCCATATTTATTTAGTAAGAAAAGGAATATCTTTTTGTATTGACTTTTTTTTTGCTATTTAGTAAATTAAATCAGTACTCTGGTATACATCGAGAGACTATTTTAGTTTTAGTTATTAATTCCGAACTGTATAATATATATTTAATAAAAATAGTATTTTCATACAATAATTCATTAAAGAATACTATTTTCATATCTATCTATATTTACTAATTACCAAACATGTTTGGACAGCTTTTCTTAATTAGGTCATGAGCGAAAATAAATCCCCTTCTGACCTATTTTCGTGAAGGAAATTCTAGTGAAAGCTAGCAATTAATTGGAGAGGCTAATAAGAAGTAGTGATGCCATCAGTAGCGCTAGAATTATAAATTATTAAATTACTTTAAATTCTACACATTAATCTTAGTAACGTATACGATATAATGAAAGTATGTATTATTTATTACACATGATAAGTATGTATTATTACAAATTTTTCAAACATTTACAATAGCTGTAAGTTAAACTAAGACGAAATGAAACGAATTATATACTAGTAACTGGCTTTTTTTTTTACAGCCTATGTATGTCCTATTGTGAGGCGAGGGCCTCGCCATTTATGGAGAAATGGATATATACCCACCACGATTGTCCAAGGCGTTTTTGGAGCACCCAGCACTAATTTGCTCAGTGACGAAGCTACTGCGTTACTGCTTCAAAGGTAGTTTTTTTTTATATATATCAACTTCTATGCTAATGTGATACTTATTGGTATTAGTATTTGGTAACAAATTATACTGTTAATTTATTGCACATAAATATATTACGCGTGAGCTCTCATTGCAGGAATGCGTTTAAAAATAAAGCCCTAAAACACATCTGTCCTTACGGTAGCCATGATTGCATTTTTCTCCTGTTTTCATAATAAGAATGGGCTGCGGTAAACTTACCATCAGTTGATCTACTTTCTTGTTTGATTACCCCTTCATAACAAATTCTCATTCCATTTTTTTAAAGACGATGAATGTTTCTATATTATAGTACTAGTGCTAGTAGTATGTATTACTAGAATTCTTGTTAACCATTCGACCTAAGTTAAAAATGTTTATACCAGGAACATTATTCACGTCAATAGTCCAACGGAATATACGAATTCTCGACCTCAGATCGTAACTTTCAACATTAGCTAATGAACTACTGCTGTTTCTTGCTAATTACTTGTAGATATATAGATACTAGGAGTGTAAAGAAAGTGTAAACGGCGTTCTTCATTAAATACCACGGCCCTTAAAAAGAATAAGTATAGAAATTCGAAGGGCACTGTATATTGATAATGTGACCTTCTATAACCCTCATTTATACTTGTACAAGATCAAAATGATGTTACATATAGAACTTGAACACACATAGAAGTGAAACTTGAACATCAAAGGATTATTTTAAGCAAAGATTGACGACATTGAATCTTCTTCCTAAGTATATAAATAATTTATATACGCTCTTAATCTTTTGTGAATTTATTTCCCCAAGGCCAGTTTCAGCAATGTTTTGCATATTTTGTATAGTGGCTGTTGAATAAAACGAAACTAATCTGTGAACAGTTTGCTCGGGTACAAAATATCCTGATTTGAATAAAGTAATTTCTCATTGTTCTATCTCGTTTAGTTAGCGGAGAATAAGATGATTCACAAATTGAAACGTTTATACTAAGAGAGTTAACATTGTTTGTTTAAACTTACAATAAAAGAACAATAGAGAAGGATTACAAGTAACGCCTAATGTTATGCCTAATGATAATCCATGTTTCTCGTTTCTCCTCGAATCAGAAGTTCATGAAAATTTTGATGGCTTTCGATGCAGTTTGCACCTTAATAAAATGTTTCTTTTCTTTGAATTACTCAAATGTGGCAGAAAATATCTACTGGCATTAAGTACGCTTTATATATCATTGTAAGTACATGAAGTGTACATAAAAAAATGGTATCACATAGAATGTACGTAAAGACAAGAAAATATTATATATGTATGTTCGAGCTTAATTCTAAGCTGCCACTGAACGCTAAGTTTTCTTTTCCAGTTCAGCGCAATGCATCTTATAGGCAGAAAGCTTACGTAAGCGTTCTATGAAAGGAAACATATGAAATACATTTTCAGATTAAATTCGTAGTATAGTAGCATCTATATTGTACGGGAATATTCATTCCTATTTATTTTCTTATGACTTAAATATATTTTTATTAACACTTTACCTATTTTTTGTAAGTTGTTTTATAGATGAAGAAATAACTCACAATCTTTAACATTAATCAGAAAAAAAAATAAGAATAGGACTTTTTGAATTGAAATCTTTGGTTTTTATACTTTAATTGCCTAATATTTGGTTATGCTTAGAGCATTGTCACTTGTTTCAGTGGGCCTTACCTGTACCCAAATAGGTTAGCTAAATTATTCAGTAAATGTTTAATTGTAATACTACCAAAATAAAAAAATTAAGTACAAAATCTTTTAAAAGACTTCCATACGAAAGCTTTTATGCTAGGTGAACAAAATTTGAAGTTGTGTATTAACCTAACCTTTAAATGAAATATAAAAAAAAACATTTCAGGTTAGCAGTTAGGACAACGTACGATACGTTGATCATGATGAAACAAATGTATTTATTGTCCGCAGTGAGTGGCACTCCTTACTAACGAACGTTTTTCATGTAACATTTTAACGTTAATAGTAAAGAGAACGCTTTTCAGTCACCACATAAAGCAATTATCAAGTTAATTACAAAATCAGACTCAGTTGTGGCGTTTAAATTAAATATGAATGGAATAGTCATTCATTCAATTGAATATATGCATATTTAAAACATTTGCATATATTTATTGTTTTCTTTAGCTTTGTAAGAAGGGGATCACTTTCGGAGTCAATGGTGTCGGGTTTGATTCGCGCATCGGGAGAAATATATGGATAGCCTACAGGTATTTATCCTATGTTGGGATCCCGTACCCAGCGATAGGATATATGTATATGAATTGTGAAAGGAAAAAATGTTCAAATGCATGCGTGGTGGACTACTTTCCCTTTCTCTTGAAATGGGATGAACCCTTGTCCAGTAGTAGAAAGTATAAGGGCTGTGAAAATATTCAGTTTCAGTTCGATTTCAAAAATTTGGTGTATTTTTAGGAAACGGCTAACCCAAATTTGAGAGAACTTTCAAGAAAAGATAAAATACAAGTAGAATAAGGTAGTGGGACACTGACTCTGGCATTGGTTAACAAGAATTCTTTTTAATGTTAAAATGATTGTAAGATTCACATGTGCATTATTACTTGCAATCCGTATATAAGTAAAATCTCATAAATATTATATTAGATAACTATACATTTCCAAAACCTTTGATTTTATATATAATACTCTATATATGTCAATGTACGATCTGACTTTCGATTTTTTCGATTTACGATTAAAATCATGTGCATGAAGTGAAGCATTCTCTGTATATTGGCAAAAAATAATCAGTTAGGATACATTTACTGATGATTCAATCTAAACCTGATTCTATCGCCGCACACTCTAGATAATAGACGAGTAAAGCACTGTCAGTCTGATTTATGATATAAGTGTCTAAAACGTCCGAATAATCCTTGTAAAAACATTAATAATTTAGTAACTGCTAACCCGCACTTGACTTTTAGCCTTATTATTTATGAATTATATATTTTAAAACACTTTGCATAAAACTCAGGTTAAGTATAATAAATTAAAATCGTTTGCTTTGTAAAATTATTTGTATAGTTTCTAGCCAAAGAAGCCTTTTTCTAAGAATCATTGTCATCAGTTGAACTCTAGTAAAGGAAACAAAGGATAGTATATTCGTTTCAAGTAAGCTATAAAAACATGGAAAAAGCTATAATATAAAAGTTATGATCGATTCCACTTGCAATCGTATTTTATTTCAAACTAATTGGATTACAAGTTTTATCTTTCATAGTTTATGGTTTTTTACATGTAATTTTTATGATCAATAAACAAGATTGACTTAAGTATACTTGTAGTTAATAGTATAGTGATAATATGTATACGGGAATTAAAAATAATTTTATATTTTCTAAACATTTTAGGAAAACCTCCTAGCGATTACAGATACGCATTCACAATGTAGCATTATTCAAAATAACTGGCAATTAATCAATCTCAGAGTACGTGAGGTATCTTAAAGATATCAACAACGCTCGTAGACATTAATGAAGATAACGTCACAAGGAGGTTAGAAAGCACTTTCTCTTGTCTACTTATAACACTTTTATTCTTAAATTAAAAGGATATCATTGAATTTCATTGAATGGTGTTAAATACAAGGACAATACATACATACATATCGACACGCCTGTTTCCCGTTGGGGTAGGCAGAGAGTACAGATGTCCTGCTACGATTTAGACATACTTTCCTTGATTCCTCCACGCTCATCACTCTTTTCATGTAAGCCCGCCGATTAAGGGTAATCTTATACTGGCCTCCTCATTTTCAGGGAAATGGACATTAAACCACCACTTTTGTTCAAGGTTTATATAAATTTATATAACTTTTAGGTAGACAAGAAATGATATATATGAAATTGTTCAAATTTATATGATAAATAAACAATCGAATTATACAAATTACGTTTAAGCAAACATAAGACGTACATAGAGTTAGTAAATGAGAATGATAATGATTAGAATATGTATTTCTTTATAAATTCACACAAAGATCTTCTTTCCCAGTCTGTTCTATGCCCTGAATTATAATATATATATATATATATATATATATATATATATATATATATATATATATATATATATATATATATATATATATATATACATATTCCAATAATTTAAAATATCATATGATAATTAAATAATTTTATCCACAACTTAAAGAGAGTATAAATACGACAGTTCAACGCCGTTCTACCAAAGTAAATGCAATTATTAATGTAAAGGACGATAAAAACTCACTCGAATTATTTAAAATTGTATTAAACCAGTTTTCATCTTGATAATGCATTTACGACATAGATAATAAACTAAGTAATCCCTCAGTCAAATAAGTGTGCGGCGGGAAGTCTCTCTAGGCATTATTCACAGTTCTGTTAGAGCAGTGACGATATTTAATGTCTCACATAAGGCTTACGAATAGTCAAGCTATGTCGCGGTAGAGATTACTAAATTTATGGGAATAATCTTTAGCCTAAACTCATCGCATTTATGATCATATATTACACAATACACGAACATATATCGCACAATACATTATATATCCATCGTGACTAACAAACTAAATCATTAAAACAGTATCAATCAGTCCTCCTAGACATTGACCTTCGTTAATATTTGGGGCTGTTGCCATAATTCCGTATAGTTACAATAAAAAGATTAACGGGCAGATTAGGGATTGCAGATCAGTTTTTATTGCTCCAACAGCTGCTATCTAGCTGTTCGTATTTGCTCCCATAGTCACCTCGTAATACACCTATGGGATGTAATGGAGTGGCTCTGTTCTATACCAGGTCAGAACGACCTCAATCCCCAGTTACACAGCAAGGTAAATAAGCAGATTTGCAAAATCAAAATCTACAACTCATAAATATGAAATGATTCTAGATTTATGGAATTTGATGATCATTAGAGAATGCAATTAATTCTTTTAAATTCTACATTATTCTAGAATTTCTTAAAAGTGGTCCCCCTAGTCGAATCGGCTAAAGACATCAACTTTATAAGGTAAATATTAAGATCAAATTTATAAGTTAAATCTATAACATAAATAAATCAATACATGAAACTAAAATAAATGAATATTAAGTATATTTAACGTGGCTATTTTATCGTGTCTATCACAAAATATCTAGCCAGGCGTTACCTGATGGCTTGGATCGAGTTAAATAGACATGTTAGTGATAAATTCTAGGACCCAATTTCGACAAAAAGTATACGCGAAAACCCCAAATTTTATTCAAATTACCAGGAACATCCATCGATCTTGATACTCGATTCCCAATTGATATAAGGTTAGGTAAGAATATTTTCACCTTCAAATGTCGTTTTTGTGAACACTAACATTCCTTCCAGAATATGCGTCTTATTACATATGTTCATTAAGCGATTGTTGCTTTTTAAGCGTATGTAAAGTGAAATGATGCAGATGTGTCTTGTTTTTGCCGCTGTATTGGAATATAGTTATGCTCTTGCTTGTCTAATCTAACCTCAATATACATACGTATTCCAACACACTTTCGCTCTCGCCACGTTTATAATGATGTCGTAACATCACGTTAATCTTGATAAGTGCGTGAAATTCGGCTCATCCCAAGGCCGGCAAAGACAAGCAATACACGTAATAAGCTATTAAAAAAACAATGATTGCTTAGTTTTGTTTGTTCTTTGAATTTCCATTAAGAATCCTCTTAATGTTCGTTAATCCTCGTCATATATTCCTTTTTGGCATTTCCTTGGTAGAAGTTTCTTTTCTTGATATTATATCTGAGTATATGCGCAAATACGCTTTTGTTAATTCAGTGACTTGATAAGTCAGTGAAATTCGACTCATCTCAATGCCGAAAAGCACAAGAAATATACATATGTACCAACTTCCAAAACAAAAGATTGTTTTGTTTTTTCTTTTTTTTTTGGTTTCCAATAATACGAATGTTACTTTTTTTTTGCCTCGTTATTTATTAATTTGTGGTATTTCACAGAAGTTTTTCTTCTTTGTTTTATTGAATATATGTATATTATAGAGTACATGCGCAAATACGCTTTTTAGTTAATGGTGACTTGATAGGTCCGTGAAATTCGGCTCATCTCTATGCCGGAAATAACAAGAAATGCAAATAATTACCAACTATCAAAACATATTTTCTTGTTTTTTGTCTTTTAAATTTCCACTACGAATCTTCTTGTTTTTCATTAAACCTCGTTATTTATTCATCCGTGGCATTTGGTTTACGGAAGTTTCGCCTATTAATTTCAACGAATAGCCACTAAATATTATGTGTAAACGCAAAGTTGCTGATGAATTGGTAACTCGCGAATCAATAGCATACCTCACAAATATTTCCTGAAAACATTCTAAATTATCTACAGAAGTCATCCACATACTTATGAAACGTTACACGTAATTACCATATTTCAAAATATGTGACAATATCGCTAGACATTGGACGTCAGTCGATTGTGACAAAAATATAAACATTTAAAACGTGACACTCACAATTGATCGTATTCCAATGCCAACATATAACATAACAATAAATGCAATAAACAATTGATTTCATGTTGATTACGGTTTTGTTGTTCGAGCGTGGTGTAGGATGGAGGGAAGGAGATCAACAACGATTAGAGGTCTGAGATATGTTTACCTGGGGATGAGACGCGGGTTTGGAGGGCGCGGAGGCGACAGCGGGTAGCGGGCAACGGGTAGCGGCTCGAGCCGCAAGGCGCGTCTACCCGCACGGCGCTACGGACTGAGACTGGCCGCCGCTGGTTTAACGCTCCGCACGGCCTGCGCTTATCGGCCGCGCCACTATGCACTCTCCCATGCGATAACGATTTAAACCCTTAAATTGACCTTTGATTAAAATCATAAAATGATTACCTCCTATCCACTCAACTTATCAATCATATCTCAGCTAGCATCATCGTATATGGCCCAATTCGCTACCATTCCTCGCAGCGAAACGGCTCTCCAATCGCTTTTCGCCCTCATGAGAAACAGGACGTGACGGGTGGCGAACCACGTCGCCGTCATTTTTCAACAAATTGGGTATATTAAATTCGTCTTAGTGAATTTGGGACTAATTTAATACTGAAAAGGCTATATCACCTTTGTATCCTCTTCAACTTAATTTTACTTTAATGCGAACTTTACGAAAATGTATGATATATGTACGCAGGCAGTTACTGAAGTTTTCAAGTTTTGCACGCATATTGTAAGACAAGAATAAATGGAATTATGAATAACTTAGATATAAAATAGTTTATTAGCAATTTGGTTTATTACAATATCGTAATTATTAGTCACAGTGCCTCCCCATTTTTGTAAGAATTGATTAACCCAATACGCTTGTCCAAGGCTCATAGGCGATGAAATCTGTAGACTATATGTATATTTATCCCGAAGCGGGAATCGCATCTACGAACATTGACTCCAAAAGCGGTAGCTGCGTCACTGGGCAAATATGGTCCAATGTAAATATTATACAAAAATACAATATGATCCTATTGTATTTGGATAATATTTTAAAAGTGTACATTCACAATAAATTCAAAAAATAAATAGAAAAGAACGCTTTAACATAATTTTAATTTGTATAATATTTTTATTACTGCGTAGTAATGACAATGTAATACACAAGGGAAATGTGGAAAATTAGACTTAGTCAATTTAAGGTAATGAAAAATTCAGGTAATTAATATTTTTTAAACCAAAAATTTTAATTACAAAGCTAGGACAGGAGTATTAAAAAATAATTTATGCGTGTGACATTATAAAAATAAAACCTTGGAACTATTAATTCGCCGCGACCCATTTACTTTTTCTCTCTTATAATTTAAACCTGTAAAAAAGTATTTGTGGATATTAAATCATTATTAGTCTAAGGCAATCCACTGCTGTGAAGGGGCCTCATCCGCCGTCTCACGACGCGACACCTAGCTAGATCTTCAGCTACACGCATCCAATTTCTGCCAGCCGCCCTGCGCAAATCGTTGCTCCGTCGGTTCTCCGACAAACGTGTCCAGCTCGTTGCCATTTTTAAGATTTCAGATTGATAATTTTCAATATATAAAACACCTTGTATATTTTGATAACTTTATCGGGGTTATCAAGTATGTAAAAGTAGTTCAAAATCAAAATAATTATTAAAGTTAAAATTTTTGATCTTTTCTATTTAAACGTAGTAAAAACCGCGTAAAAATTCCATAATTATGTAATGTAATATTATGATAGCATAACATTATTATATTAAATATATAATAATTTTATGCTCGCAGTGGGTACAGTGACAAAGCCTAGTTCCTTTTAAAATCTAACGAGGCTCTCCGACTTTTAACGAAGAGTAGTTAATATAATTTATAATAACTCAAAAGTATCTCACATGAAGCAAATGTATAATAATTTGTGGTATTTTCGGTATAGAAAGAAAGCATCTTACGAGACAAACCTGGGAGTAAAGTAAATATGCGGCAGTCTACTTAGTAATGAAAACCTGTCTGCGATCTTCAATCAGCCAATCAAGCGTGGGGATTACGGGAAATTTTAAGGAAGACCAATGTCCAACCTTAGATTGTTTGGTCTTGGCATTGGTTCCCATTGTAGTTATTAATTTATGTGATATTTGTTTAGTTGGATCGATTTGACTTAGGGAAATTTGCTTAATGAATGTTTTAGATCACAAATTTCACCCAAAAAAATAATATAATGATTTAAATAAAAGTGTTTACAGTAAATATTTTGACAGAGAACTAAATAATAATCTGCTTTAACATACCGCCGAAATTTCCCTTGAATAGTAAAATTTTCCGGATGAAAAAAGTATATATATTAGAAAAAAGTATATATTATTTATCTGAAGTTTCTGTTAAAATGGAAATAGGAAAGTATACTATGTGTTAGCTATAATTTTTTATGTATAGAAAGACACAACGCATTTCAGTGAAACTTTGTTAACTACTATTAATTAGCCTTATAATATTTTAGTAAAAAAAATAAAAGGAAAGTCAATAAACCAAATATAGAAACCTAAAAGCAAATTTGTGACCACAGAACAAAAGCCCTATCTGTAAAAAATTAGCTTAAAGAGTAAAATTAAACATTTGTTTTGAATTTAATATTACTTTTTTTAAGTGGTGTTTTAAAGAAAAGATGTTTCTTAACCGTATGGACACGAATACTTAAAAATTAACAGTATTATACAAGATAAAACCTTTCCCAGAGTGTGGCATAATCGTAAATAGGCACTCAAAAGATTTTTAATATCGGCGTTATGATTAAATATTTACAATTCTTAAATAAATTTGTTTCTCTTTCATACGTTTGTACTGTTTATTTTATGGGTCCCTTAAAGGGTGAACAGGCGGGCTTTATGTTAGTTAGCATAAACAATAATATTTTCAAATCCTTACACGTTTATAATGTTGCTTTTCAAATTGTGGCTTTTGTTGTGTACTCACCGGGCTTACACTTGACGTGATATGATGAAGAACATTAATTCACAGCTTACCTGCAATACAAACAGAAAGGAAAGGTCAAAGCGGATGTGTTAAACTCGTATTTGAGTCGTATAAATATTTTGTTAAAGAAATAAAATGTTAATTTAATAAACAAAGAGTTGCGAAGCCGATTTCCGCATCGAAATATGTATTTATATCATAATCACTATCATCAATATCTATCTCCTTGAAAATGGACGGGTATTACCATAAATCTGAGTGAATTCTGGCGGGCGGATTGAGATTCTTACATTTGGTTTTATTCTCCGGTAAACGCTACTTACTACCTGTTTATTGGTATTTGTATCTAAAAACATCTAAAAACGGGGTGGTTCTATTATATGCCGGTAACCACACAAAATATTGACCTAGAATATCTTTGAGTAAATATTTATATAGCTTATAGGTTATTGTTTATATTTTGAACTTAATATTTACGCTACGTCTGAGTATTTGTCTGTGTGATTTTATGTTCCAGACTAATGTAGAACTATTTTAGAGCATATTGTTATATATATATATATATATATATATATATATATATATATATATATATATATATATATATATATATATATATATATATATATATATATATATATATATATATATATATATATATATGTATATATATACGTATGTTTACTAACATAACTATTATTTTTGATCTATTGCAACGTATCGACATGATTAGTCAGTCGTTTTTATTGCCCAGGTTTCGGACCCATACAAATAAATGTAGTGTAATATTGTATACACGGCTATTGATATACGTATAATGAACAATTTTCCTGTGAATCTACGAACTATAAGTGTAAATACGTTTATTTACAAATACTTGATGAAAGTCATATCAAATTGCACATTGCACGTAACGCATATTTTTTTAATTATCTTCGGTCTAGGTATCAGAATTCGTAACTCCTCATTTTTGATGCCATCTAACAGATAATCTTAAAGCGAATCCGATAGAACATTTTATATCAAAATTAAGAATGTTGTATATATATTTCTAAAACTATAAGAGAAGGTTTTCTGTTGTTCCTGTAAAATTTACATACATGAACTTGATAATTAGGCCAAAAATATGTATGTATGAGATATTACATACATGAGTCATTTAAACTTAACGCACTGAAATAAAAAAAGAACAGAAGAAAATGCACCGAAATATGCTATTTCGACACCAAAGACGACCGCAGTGGACTATTATTGTACTTGTCACAGCATCTCGTTAGTGAGTAGAGTGAGAAAGTTCGTGTCACAATGTTTTCTTTATCAAGTTCTTATAAATGCGGCTGTAAATTCTTCATGCTGTAACACAAATGTAAAGAAAATCGTTTTCCCTAATCTTAATAAGTTTGTCAGCAAACGTTCATTGAATGTCCGAGGTCCAACATTATTTGTCAAGACGGCTCTTTAAAATTTCTTTTGTTGGTTCTAAAAAACTAATTTATCGTATGTATTTGGTAAATGATTGTTTGGACTGTGTTTTTTTTTTTACATAAAACAATTCTGATTTTAAAGGGACCCAAATAATGTAGTGAAAAATTACAGTTACACTTTCTCTGATGACCTAATTTGGCGAACCTACCGCTTTCGAAGTCAATGATTGCTAGTTATGATTGTCAATGATTGGGTTTCATTTCCGCATCGGGACAAAAAAATGTTTATTTGGCGAATCTGGCAGGCGTCAATCAATGTTGGATAAACGTGATAGCTTTAATGCCCATTTTTCTAGAAGCTCCTTGTTCAGCTTTGGGAAATAAATGTTATGTATAAAAAATCGCCGGTAATTTCTTGCTGCTCTATTTTATTGCGTTCTTTAGATGTGGTTTTTCACAAAGTTATTTTTTTTTCTTCAGTGATTAATCTCGCTCTTTTATACTGTGTTTAATGTTGAAGTAATTGGAGTAAGTAGAATATGCATATATGAACGTCATACCGACAGACGAATGCAGAACCCTTATACATATATAAGGGTCTGAGGACGCACATTTTTTTTAATTATAAAGTTTTATGTCAATCAAATGTGACTTTTACTTTAAAATACTTTACACATACGTATAAAGTAAAGGTGAAAACTCATCTTAATCACTTCATAGTATTCACCACAGAGTTTTAAAGTCGTACAAACTCGTACTTAAATTTAGTACGTACAATAAACCACAGAAACGGACTTCAATTTCCAAAGTCGGACCAGCGCTAACAATAGAGCCTCCGTAACGTTGTGGCATCCTACCATGTTAATCTGGAACAATTTCCATAGTTTTAATATTAAGAAAATATTATAGATATCGTTGTGAAGGCATCTCAAATGAAAATAAATATATAGATACATAATTACTTTTAATGAAAACGGAATAAACCCAATAACATAATTACATAGTCTGAGGTCAAATAAGTAATAATATGACCTGTTTTCGTGCATACCAATAATTTGTGTATTTTGATGTTGTTCTATTTGAATATTGAATTCCTACGATATTTATTTTATTCTTCTTATTTTAAACGTACATACATATATTTATATTATATTACATATATTGATGTCACGTCGATAAACATATAAAATTAAAATATACTCTTTTTTTAATTAACCGTATCTAGCAATAACAGCTAAATAAAACGATAAAATTATTATATTATATAATAACTTTAAACAAAATCAACTAAAATCATAAACAATACTGCTAATGTATACACCCACGACAAATGACAAGCATCTAATTTACAAGCAGCCTTAGGGGCGAACCGTGTGATTAAATTTCCGCTCAGCTTTCAAAGGTTTATACTATAAATGACATATTGTAATATAGAGCATCCTGTTATACACAAAATTGACTCGGGATTCTAATAATATATAAAATGGTACATTTTTATTTCGTAGGTGTATACTTTCATGCATTTTGTATGAGTTTAAAACACCCTAGTCATCCACTTGTATGATAAAAAATAGTCACAAGAACAAATTCTTACATGTACACTTATTACAAGCTTGTACAACAACACCAAAATAAAGTACACAATGTGAAATAAAACAACACTGTTCAGTGTTGTATGTCACACTTAAATTCTGTTTTAATGAAAACCATTACCGAAAATTCGTCTATCACTTAACCAAATAGTTGGCAAGAACAAAAAATGAACAACGTACGTATACAAATATGTAAATATATTATTAGGTGCAGACGTTGCAAATAGCAGAAGCGAGTGAAATCGTAAATACAGATGATCTTGATTGATTACAGTCTCAAAAACAAATTAAGATGTGAAAAGCACAAGAAGCATAATATTCGATTATTTAGCTTTGGCTTATTAAGTGTACTTGCACCTATAACAGTTACATCTTCTTCATCTGGATCAATGGCGATCCAGCACCGCGCGTCTTTCCCGAAACTGCATTCCACGCACCATCGCTCTATGGTACCAGCTACCTTCAGCAGTATTTCCGAATCAAAACAACATTGGAACCTTTAAAATCTGTAATGCCTATGGTGGATTCGAAGATGTTAATGCTTGTAGCCTATTGGCTTTAACAGCTTTATCGTATTCAGGGCAAGTAAAATATAATTGGGAATCTGCGCAAATCGCAGACTCCATCGGCCTGACGCCGTGTCGGAAGTACACATATGTGTGTGTGCTGATTTTAAACTCGTCATGATTCTACGTTAAACATGTAGGGGAGGATTGAACTTTAGTAACTATAGTCCCTATTAGTCCCATAGACCCTAAGGTCTAGGGGGTGAGAACCGACCGGGTACGTGAGAGAATCTCGTGTAAGCGGCCGGTGTAGAAGTGTTCCCTACTCTACGTGCTCGGCTAGAGCCGGGGTGCGTGTGAGTGTTGGTGTCGTGAGTGGATCCGAACGACGCTGTTTCGTCGTCCGGATCGTGTAACACGTTACGCGGGCGTCGTCTTTTCGGGCGCGCGTTTAAATCGGGTGAATAATTTACCGATTGTACCACCAGTGGATTCGGATGGGATTCGGATCTTTCAAAATGTTTCTTAGAGAGTGTTTTAAAGTGTTGTTTGACGCTCGGCAAGTTAAGGTCGCAGTGGAGGTCGATATTGCGCTGGAACCACTGAGCACCGGTGGCTCGACGAATGAAGCGATTTTGTATCACTTGAAGTTTATTTATTTTTCTGTTATGCACGTGCGCGAAGGCGACACTTGCGTAGGGAATGATTGGCCGGACGCATGTTTTGTAAAGAAGCAGCTTGTATCTGAGGGACAGTTTGCTGCGGGCGTTAATTAAAGGGTGAAGACGACCTAAGACGAAGGCCGCTTTAGATCGAGCGTTTTGAATGTGTTTGCCTATGGTGTTGAGGATGTCTTTGAGCGGCGTAGATCTCATTCCGTCAGGCGACACACTCGTTTGCCTGTCAGTCGCAATAAAGGAAAAAAACTCAATTGAATGTTGCAAATAAACGTTAAAGAACTCTAAAGTTGCAATTAAAACGTTTGTTTAGGTTGTCACCGGTACGAGGTGTTTGCTATTGTGAGCGCTAATCTCCAGCTTTACCCGTCAAATCTTCTAGTAACTTAATGTGTTTATTGTTTCATAACGTGATTAAACAGTTGGTTACGATTGTAAGGTCCATTATCGTCATCATCAAATAGATAGTAAAGGTTATGAAAAATAAAATACAGCTGTAAGAGTCCTTTGCTGGACATTGGTCTGTCTCAAAATTGAGAAATGTTGTTGTAATTCTCACGTAGGTACGGTCTGCGGATAAAGGATGCAGATTGATTTATATTACTCGGATGAATACTACAGCCCATCTACTCTGGCATTTACTTTTGTAATCACTTCATACAATACCCAGGGAAATAATTCGGTAGTAATGCCGAATCTCAAACTTACAGTTATACTAAGTGCTCCAGATCTAAAGAGAGGTCTCACTAAACTTTATAACTAACATAAACTTATTAAAAGCAGCGGCAAGTTTCGTGAATCTCTAATCTACGCGATCTACTCAGGAAAAAACTTAAATTAATTTTAAATCTGTTAAATTGTTGTGTAAATTTTAAATTTCAATAATCTTACATTGTTTACTTATAAAACTTACAGTAATTAGATTTATTCAATGAGCTTTAAAAAATCGCATTAAAATTGTTTTTTTATCATGCTATGATTTATATAATTATTATGATGTTTTTTTACACAGCCCGTATATATCCCATTGCTGGGCACGGGCTTCCCAGGAGGATCGGACATTAACCCACCACGCTTGTCCAATGCGGATTGACGTTGGCAAAAAGCTTACCATATGTTAACACTAGAACTATGAAGATTTACCATATACCTATTTCAACCAACCGGTCATATTGACCGGTTCGTAGTTCTAGTGTTAAATACAAACAAAACTAATAAAAAAGGTGACATATTTTGCATGAGGAGTTTTATAAATAACTTGTTTTACTTAATGATGATGAAAATAAAATATATCAATTGTTGCTTAAGGCGGAAAACGTATGGAAAAGGTTCGTTCCTCGTCCAAAATAGGAAAGAAGTTAAATCCAAACAAAGTCGTTTCTGGAAAAGTTAGATACTTCAAGAAGTAGTATACATAGAGGGGTTTTAAAAAACGCAAATTTTATAAATAGAAATAAGTAATTATATAAGGGACATCTATGTTTGGAGTTTTTTTATTATCACCATCAGCTTACGGCAGTTCACTGGACATAGTACTCTTTCAAGGTGCACCGATCTTTGTACAATCTTTGGCTTCACGTATTCAGTCTCTGCCAACTGTTTTGCGCAGATCGTAGCTCCACGTAGCCGGGGTGTGCCCCACACTACGTTTACTAAGACGCGGTTTTCGCCACAGCATTCGTCTATGGTCATTGATTCTTCGACAAACGTTTTGAGCCCATTACCACTTTAGTTTGCTAACATAACTCCATTATGTTGGTAACTAATTTTGCAGAGAGTTCCATTTTATAGTCTTTTTTGTTAGATCATATTAATTTTATACGGATAACGTGAATTTGTATTAAAGTGTTAAATATATGACAATATCAAAAATGTTGGCATCAGGATTCATTTTTACATTGCACTTTGATATCACACTGATTCTGATGAGCCGTAACTAAGTTAAAATTCAGTATTCCAACTTTAGTTTGAGAGAGATTTAAAGTCGATTCACACAAATTTATATAGTTTATAAGCGTACTAATTATCTGGTTGTGTGCACATATTTATTTTGTAATATATTTTTAATTATTATTAATACAAAGGACGAATATTGACATAATTGATTATTTTTCTCCCCCAGACTTACTTGATTTATGAGTTTCTTTCAGTGAATAGGGAAATAAATTGTATTTTGAATATTGTATTGGAGCGTAACAATAGCTTTCAATTACAATGCCTTAAACAAGTAACTGTTTGAATAGTTTATTAGTGAGAAATGTCTTCAAATAACTGATTGGTTATTGTTCAGTTATGAGAAATTGTTATATAAAAAAATAGTTACATAAGAATTTCCGAATCATCGTTTTATGTTAAATCTACAATATTTAGGCCAGTTACCAATATTTAGAACGTATGATCTTATCATCCAGTTATAAAATAGACGAGGCCCTGGCAAGCGAGTGATGATGGTGAGAGACTTGAACGAAACTTATAAAAAGTCCTAGACTTCTTATAGGCTGCTTCTTATAGGCTGTTATCTGTTATCTTATAAGCTGTTGATGAAAATGCAGTGGTATTTTTATATTTGGTTTCTAAAATATTCTCTACTAGTATGTATTTACTTTTTATCTATACTTCAACAAACATTATTTTCTTTTTTAATAAATAAAAAGCAAATGAATTGCTTCATGAAAAGCAATCAATGTCGCCCATAAACATTTACAACACCATTGTATAAGCGTGCCCTTACTAAATATGTAGGCTTTTGAAGCTTCCAGTATTTCAGCTTATCGATTCGGAAATACCACTGAAAGTAGCTCGTTTCATAGACTGGTGGTTAGTGAAAAGAAGTTTCGGGAAAAACGCACTATCATTGAATATAGGCGCTCCATGGGGGAGGCCTATGTCCAGCAGTGGACTGCCGCAGGCTGCTGATGATGATGATGATAGAATATCCCAAGATTTGTTGTCCGCTTTTACCGTTAGATTATTGTCATGAATTCTATTCTAACTTAAGGATTTTTGTACTTCGTAAAAAATATACTTTAATGGCAGGTGCTTATAATTTTGCACCTTTTTAAAGAAATTAAATGAAACATTTAAATTATTAAGGTATCTCTTTTACATTTTACATATTACACATTAACACGTCATTTTATACACTTTTAAAAGCATAGATGACTTTATCATCGTTAGCAACATATTTGCATGGAGAAAACTGGACCTCAGAGGGCAATTAATTCCATGCAAACAAATGAAGTATAATAGATTCATATTATGTATATATGTATGTGCTCACTTGTTTGCAGTATAAGGGGAACTAAAAACGGCAATTTTATTTCAAACATAAAAATAAGTTGAACGTTAAGCATATCACCAAACAAACGTACATACTACACTACAAGTTTTCAGCTCGAACGCTCGTCGAAGTGACAAAAATGTTTTCAAAATATTGATAATTTTTTATATCAAAATCAATAAACGTGGATATTATTAGCTTTATAATTAATACAAGGAAATGTTACTAATATTTATATTATTACGAAATAATAATGTGAAACCTGCCATGTTCAGGTTACGGAAGATCACGCTAACAAACAGCCGCAAGCTTCGAGGTGTGACGTTGTTGGCAGGAGCGACTATTTTAAAGAAATGAACACATTTAAAGTTTGTGGGGAATAATTTGAAATGATTCTATGATTTTTTTAACAGCTTAAATATACTACTGCTGAACATAGGCTCGCCTTATCTTAGGCGTCCAGGATTTTACCTACCAAAAACTTACACCAAATAAAGACAGACAGATTTATTTCTTCTGCAGGCACAATAAAATAAGAACAAATGTAGAGAGAAAATAAAATTACTTAAAACTCGTTTCATCGTTACATTTAAGATTTTTTACTAATTCAACATATAAAAAAGCTAATGCAGTGTGCATACCATAGAGTAGAAATGAGCGATGGCTATAGTTACAACTTCCACTCAGTCAACAGAAGAACTCGTTTTTTGCCAACACCCGACCCCTAGAAGATAAATACCTGTAGGCTCTAAATAAATTTATTTCGATTCAGTGGTAATCTCGCCGATAAGTAAATTGTTTAAGAAGAATAGCTAGTGCCACATTACAATTTTCTTTTTGTGTGTAAGTAAAATAACGCTATAAAAATATTTTCTTATATACTTTTATCTAATATATTGCAGATTATGTGGTAGTACGTAAATACATATTGCATAAAATGTCACTTACATTGTCGCTGAGAATATCGGTGAGCATTACGCGGGAATGAGTGGAATTTTCTCCTAAGCATTTCACTCAAATAGTTGCAATATACAATAAACATATATAGTATGTCAAGAAGATACGTAATTCTAAGTGGGGATCTTAAGAAGATAACGTGAATATAGGCCTTCTTTAAAGTGTACTACTAAGTTCTGTTTTGGCTTTATATCTCGAGTTTTGTCAGGTGCTCTGGGCAGATAGTCGAACTACATACATTTACACAAATTTGCAAAAATGCGGTCTTCATTCCAGCACTTGTGTAGTCAATCGTTAGTCTAACGGTTGTTAACTCACTATTAAAAATGCTAGCTCACTTCCAAATATGTTTCATTACCATCATCAATGGCCTATAACATTTCGCAGTTGGAGATACAGGAGATACAGCCATTGCCTTGTGTGTTAAGCACCAGCACGCGGTGCATCCTGCTGATTAACACACAAGGCAATGGCTATCGAACGATGAACTATAACCATTTATAAACTAAGCCGAATCTAAATAACACAGGCCGGTAACGGGTAGCACACAGTTGCTTGGTTCCGCGGTCATCAACCCACATGGCCAGTGTGGCGACGATGGACAAACACTTCAGTTTGCACACTTGAAACAAAAAAGCTACGTTTATGTTGTCTTTCATTTAAACATTGTATTCAGAAAATAGTATTCCTAGCCAAATATTTAAAAATCTGAACTAAAATTAAAAATATTGCTATAACCGCAACGCTTATGAGTTTGGTTAAGGCCTTGCACAAATATGCGATTCGACGCAATGTCCCCGTGTCTATATCTGTAAGGGCAGTCTGCCAACGTTCCCGGGCGCTGGCTTATCAGCTGTCACCTGAAAAGTTTGCGTGCTGTTGACGCATCACACATTCCTTTCGCTAAGGTATGGACGTTAAGGTGCTGCAAATGTCTGAAAGATTATTTGATCCGACATTGTTTGTTACAATAATATCGTAACTTTATTTTTATTTTCATATTTGCTTAGTCGATTCAGCTACACAGAAATATATTGACAAACTCTAAAGACATGAACCGTGTAGGGTATCTATTTAAATTACTTAAATGTGTCTTCAAATACAAAAGGCACATTCTCATCTCAATCCTTTTTTTTCCATAAAAGTCTCTGCGTCATAGGTCAGAGGTGCGGGAAACGCTGACACATGCTACCGCAGCCCCGACGGTGCTGTCCCTATTTAGAGATCGGTCTCAGGGTGGGAGTGGAGATGAAGCTCCGTCATCTCCACTTTGGGGGAAAATATAGCGCACCACCTTGAGGTTTAGATGTTGGGTGTCGAGGCTTCCCCTTCTCCGATAAAAGGCGATGGAGATGAATATGATTGATTTTTGAAATAATATCTCTATATATTGACCAAGGATAGTGGGTATAAATGTCCATTCCTCAAGAAATGAAGATACCTTCCAGAATGGGACAAATACGGACTGAAAAGAAGTGGCAATAAAAACATTTGCTGTAACCAAATATACACAAATTCTAAAAAGGTATATACATCACGGTCTATCTGTATATCAGGTCGATTATGCGACCTGAATAACTGTGAAGGAGAGTTCGCGCAACGAAGCATAAGAATGGAAATATAATACAGAATTAAATTTCGATATTTCCAACCCGTGGAAAATTTGCTTAACCTTTATTATAAGCAACCACGTAATACCAATTTTTATTCGCCAGCTATGCCGTATATTTTATATAATATATATATATATATATATATATATATATATATATATATATATATATATATATATATATATATATATATATATATATATATATATATATATATATATATATATATATATATATATATATATATATATATATATATATATATATATATATATATATGTGTGTGTGTGTGTATAAAATATAAGGATATTTTATACATATGTTAATTTAATAAACACATATCTTGTATAAAATTATAATTAGAGCAGCAATAACTTAGTGTGTAAGGGTTGCGCTGGAGGTCGGATTTGAATCTTCTATTGGACTATTGATGTGAACCATCCTTTCCTAGCACAAATTAGTTGGTAAGTTGAAATGGTTAACAAGAACCATTGCTGTCTTATTTTATAAATATTATACTCATAAAACAAAAGTTATGTGTTTATTTTACAATATTTATATTTATTTTGTAAGGAATTTGCATATTAATATCATTATCTTTAATACGTTATGTCATTTAAATAATTTTACTAAAAAGAAGGATAAGAATACTTTTAAGTTTTAAATTTTTAAATTAATTAGATATCATTTTAAAACCGAACCTATTATATAATAACTAAAAAGATTATTATTAATACATCAGGTTAATTATAATAATTTGCTTTGTAGTTACTGCAATAGCATAAAGCAAAGCCACTTCATTTCTTTCCATGATTTATATTTTGTAGGCGACTAAGGGAGTAAATACCAGTGGATGGGCAGCAGCATCAACTTGAGTAATGAATACCTGCGATTTCAATAAATTAGCCAAGCGTGAAAAGGGCGACACTCCACATTTGTGACGAAAACCAATGTCCAACAGTGAACTGTTATGGCTTTATTGAACTTGATTTAAGGCCATATGGGTGTATTCAGAATAATTACATGTACTATGAAATTACTTCTTATTTTATTAGGGCGGAATCTATATAGCGCTTTTTTCATTGAGCTAGACGGCATTCCTTTACCTATTTGCTAAAATCTCAGGTACCTTATATCATTCGTGATAACGATATTTAGCTTGAAGGCTTGAAGAATTTTAAGTGAGCTAAATTTATTAAAAATTATACATAAACAAAAGGACAGCTACAAGGCCTCTCGACTTCCTTTTAGGATTTTACTGAGATAATCCCTGAGATCTACGGAGGTCTTAAGGTCCTTTATAAAAACAAAGCCTCGAGTAATGTATACAGCTCTTCTACGTCGAGACAAAATGTTATTATCAGTTAAAATGGCAATTAATTTCATTTGAAATAAAGTAAATATATTAATTTGTATTTCTTATTCTGTTTTACAAATTTTTTCATCTACAAACGTGAATCACAATTATAGATGTATTATAGTTAAAACATAATAGAGAGTACAAGATGAACTGCATTGATCGGCAAAGTCAGCAATATACAGTATGTATATTAAGATTATATATCAGCGTATATAACGGTAGGATTTGTATGTGTTACCATGTTTCGTACGACTATTAAAGCTTCCTTTCCTCTTTCTTAACTTTTTATTTTTTTAATTAGATGAAAATGTATCAATATCAATTTTAGCCCGCGACAGTCCACTGCTGGATATTCACCTCACTCAAGGCGCGTCACCTAGCCTGATCTTCGGCTACACGCATCCAATCTCTGCCAGCAGATCGTCACACCATCTAGCAGGGGAGCGTCCCACACTACGTTTGCCGAGTCGCGGTCTCCAATCCAGCACTTGTTTATTTCAACGAGTGTCGGTTCTCCCAATAACGTGTCAGCCCATTGCCACTTCAGTTTGCTAACTTGAAGAGCCATAGCGGTGACTGTGGTTCTCCGGCGAATTTCTTCATTTCGAATTCTATCTACCAGAGAAACTCCGAGCATAGCCCTCTGAGCGACTTTGAGCTTGTCAAGGAGACAGACCGTCAGTGTCCACGTTTTGGCACCGTAAAAATGTATATTACTTGAAATATATACCACAATTTACCAAAAAATGTATGTTTAACCTCAATTCCATTACAAAATACTTTTACATTCCGTATATATAATGTTTACCAATTTGATATTGGTAAACATCATTTTCACATGCAAAATACACACGATACTCAACGATGCAAATCGTCACCGTCAAAATATCTTTAGGTTACATAGGACATAAACCATTTAATAGAATATGCAATATGTCATAAACATGAAAATTAAAGTTATAACCTAATTTTTTAACGGTGAAATAAATAAATCCTTATCATTGGGATAGACTAGATACGTAGGCAGATTATAAAAAACGAAACAAGAATCAGCCACTAAGTAAACCTAACCGTCGAAAATTGTTTATAAACATATCAATCACAAAATGCACAAATAGAAATGTTCAGATCTTTATCTACTCTTGTTGAAATGGAAAACATGTTTTGTACACACTTTGAAGATTGAGTTGCTTTGTATAAATATCAAATGGATTTATAAGACCATACAAAATAGAAAACGCACCACCACTCCTATACTTCGGAACCGATACGACATTGGAACTTTCTAAAAAGAAGCTTACACATATGTTAAAGGCCAGAAATGCTTTTTGCAGTTTCAGAAATCTACGAGCGCTATTGATTCCTTTGCATCATTTCAAACGTTATGTGTGTGTGTGTGTGTGTGTGTGTGTTTTATATATAATCCAGTAGTTGATATGTAAATTAATTTGATTTAGTTGAGTTCACTAAATGCATTGACCTCTCGAAATCAGTTCGTAATCCTAGTATTAGATGTTGATTTAGCTACAATTACAGATATGGCTGTTTGTAGTAATAAATTTTAACGGCAGCTTACTTTTAATATAGAATAACATATCAGCACACAAAGCTCTGTAAACATTTTTCATAATAAAATAACATACTAAATATTTGTTTTTATCAATTACATTCTAATGATTATGGTATAACATTTTGACGTTTGAATACGTTACATATTATATTATATGTCTGTTATGTTTCATATGTTATTTTTAATTTAGATTTATGCTTATAACAATACAAAATATAACTTACACATTTTTTTAACTAAAATACATTTATATTTTTATTTATTTAACTTAATTAATCTATTACTATTATGCCAGTGTCAAGTAAAATACAATAATATCAAGTCTTTTGAAATATAACTATTCAGCTTGTCACGTTACGTTTAGATAAAATGGTGGGTGGCCATTTTACCCAAAATTTCTATGGACTTTTTCAGTCCACTTAAAAAGCCGCGATACCCGCAATTATTTAATATCATTCCACATATAAACCTTAATCGAATTATATTATATAATACGCCACCACAATTAAACAATATAACTGATAATAGTATAAGATTATGAAAATGAAATAAAAACATAACTTCACGCATGTAAGTTAGCGGGAATAGTCACATTTAGATTTATTACAGAACGTTAATAATTCACGTTTACGTTCAAATTCATTACAAAATTTAATGAGAGATGAGAATGGTAGACACAATTTTCAAATCATATCGGAAAATCATTTGTGTTATTGACTTAAACGCTATCTTATTAAACATGCGCAATTATTTTGCCAAACGGAGTAATATCAGTAAAAAGTTTAGGCGACACGCTTGCTCGTTTGCCCTTCTACCCCATAAAAAGATCATGTTTAAATCTGCAAATCAACAAGACGATTTGCATCATTCTTTTTAATCATAAATGTAACAATATTTATAACTCGACGTGTTTAAATTATTATTTTTAAGACCCTGTCTATAAAATTTACTTCAGCGACATCTTTTGGAAAGACGTGTAATGAAAAACTTACCTAGTTTCAGAGCCGACCACAGTCCATCCACGCCTACGGCGTAGGGCGCGTACTTCTGCTGAAACAACTCGGTCGCGTGTTCGTCGGTGGCGATTAGCACTGGTCATGAGGAGCCCAGTAGCGCCCTCTTCCATTTCAGCAATTGGTAGCATTTCGTGGCCCAGTTTCAGTCAGATTTCAAAATATTGTACGAGATGGCGCTTCGATATAATTTATTCTAATGTCACATTTTAATTTCACAATGAGATTTGGATGCCGAATATTAAACGATTATTGTACGAATTTTGTAATAAGTATTTTTGGATAAGGTGAACCCTTCTGAAAAAGCATAAAAATAAAGTCATTATTGCTTTTTCTGAAATTTGTAATTGAATTTATAAGTAATATTATTTATTTCCAAGTAATAAACTTCAAATTAAACGGTGAAATATAAATATGTAGTTCATAATAATATTTTATTTTTTATGAACTCCAAAAATTATTTTATTAACGTTTTACATTAATGTAGAAAATTAAGTATTTTCGAAAAACGTTATTGCCAATTTATTTTGAATAAACTTGATACACAAATAAAGTGAAATTGTTTGATTGTGTATTGTGTGTAAATGTTTTTACTGAAGTAATATTAAAATAAGCATGAATTTGTCTGTATGTGTGTCATTTTTTCCACAGCCCATGCCCTACTGCTGGGCATGGGCCTCCCTATTTCTGGAGGAATAGACATTAACTCGCTAACGCATGTCAAATGTGGATTGGTACGGTTACCAGACTTGCAATAAATATCTATAGGCCATACATATATTTATTACGATGCAGGCTAGGCTCTTATTTGTCATATACACATATAATTTACATAACATTATACTTATAATATATTATTTAAGTTGTAATTCTGTAAAGAGATATAATAAATTAAATATTATGGAATAATAATGTATATTTATTTATAGTAAAGTAATTCCTGTAAAAAGTATACTATAAAGGATTCAAAATATCATAACGTAATTACAAACTATATAAACATTTCAATTAGTGTTTTTAGACCAATTTTATATGATGTATATATAACGAATTTAATCGCATTAATCACACTAAAAATGTTTGAAATATTATCGTTTAATCGGCATAAAGCGGTTTTTTTTTTTACTTAAAAGGCCAATGAGACAAACTATTTATAAAACTAGATTTATATTACTCATTTCTCGATATAAAAAAGGTAAAATTTGTCCTTCGTTTAATTTCAAAAAGAGAAAGAATCGATTTTGTACGTTTCATTTCAAAGTCATAATAATTCAAAATGACATAATATAATTCTATTAAATTTAATTCACATTTGAATATTATAGACATTTATTTAATTAGCACAAGCATATTAATCTGCTTCCCCTTGAATCCACTATTTATAAACGCCTACAATTATAGTTAGCTCATGGTCAAATTGTTTTATGATTTGATTATCTGCTTGTATATTATTATATCAAAGAAATACATATATTTATTAAAAGGTACAGCATTTTGGAAGTAAAAATTAATATTTAGAAAAAGTTAATACTTAGAAATGATTAATTTTAGCTTAGGAATATATAAATCGTGTGTATTGATGTGTATAAAGTTTAATTCATCAACTCAATAAAATGAAAGAAATAAGTTCACTAACACACTAACGCAGTCCAAGTTAACGTAAGATAGTTTTTTATCACTGATCGGAACACAGATTTATTGATAAAGAAACATGCACTTGGAGCGCTCGAGGTTTACTGATACTTTGCGTAGATAGGGCAAAAATCGGAGCATACTTTCCCGCTATGTTTTAATTTCGATCGACGTTTATAGCGGTCGCGGCGTGGTTAAGACTGCGCGTGCGACTTGGCGCGTTAAGCGTCGCACGCTGACGCCTCGACCATGCTGTCGTCATGACATGCATTTTCACAAAGAATTGTTAAAAAATTGACGTTAATAAATCTCAGTCGGTGAAGTGTTACTCATACTAAAAGAAAAATAACACAAATATTCGTGATACAACGCTCTGTGAATCAGATGAGAGGGAATGTTCGCTAGGTTCAAATGTCTACCACTGCAGACGATGGTCCCGAGTTCTATTCCCAGTTCCTATTATATAATATTTACAAATTACGTAGCAATTTGGATTAGTATTAATTTACCTGAGTTCCATAACTCTGAGAGGACTTTCTATGGAGAAAGTCCTCTCGGACTTCATAAAAAACCAAAGACACCGACATACATAGCTTTTTAAGTTCGCAAATTGTCAATGGGCTGTTCATATCTGCGTAGAACTGTCAACCACTGGACTAAACCGGTGCTGGAGTTGAAACTGCGTCTGGCCTGCGACTAACAGAAACCGGATGAATGTAGAAGGTCGAGTTACAAAGCGTGCTTAAGAGGAGAGATGTATTGTACAGTCACGAACGTTTTCAAATGACTTTGTTCAAGATTTTTAGAATTTGAAAAGTAGCTGATGATAAATGTTCAACATTTATATAAAATTTTATTACCCTAATATCCCTAAAATTCCATTAAATCGGTTTAGCCGTTTTTAAGATTAGCCTGATTATCAGCTTCATCATCTTCATCAACGGGACATCGAAATTGATGGGTGTTATCGTTATCTCTACGCTTAATTGGCGTATTGGTGATCACAGATTTGTTTTTATTACTATATAGATGCTAAGATGTTGCCCCATTAATCATAATGTATGAACAATGATAAATTTTTAAAATACATACAAATGAATTGACTTATGTTTAAAATTATATCCATACAAACATATTTTAGTGGCGTATATTTCCTTCGGATACATGTTACAGTCCCTTGGATATTTTTAACCTAATTTGTTTTTTCAGCTGCGACTTCAAGTGAGTGAAAAGTAAATAATACTTCAAACATTCTACTAAATCCCGTCTTGGTCTCGTGTTGATATAGATATTTGTTTTCTTCCAATCATAAGTATCAATTGATAAGTATCAATAGATTGCTCAATTTTCGATTTATTCATCCGAAAATGAATACATTACCAATTCTTTTTAATGAACATTTGTTATTCCTTTGAAATATATGGAACAAAATCAAGTGTAACTCTAATTTTAAAATATGTGAATATATTTTCACAAGTTTTAAAAAATATACGCTTATAAGAAAAATATTATATATTGTATATGTATGTGTTGTTTTATCTTGGTACGTACATACATTTATAAATATTGTCACGCCTGTTTCCCATAGGGGTAGGTAGAGACCACAGATTTCCATCTGCTCTGCTTTCATGGCTTTTCTGCCAAACCCAACTTTCACTACCGTACATCAGAGTCGGTACAAGTACCCCCTGATGAATCGCCAGCCGAGCAGTTTTAGACACATTCTGACTTTTCATAAAGGAGTGCAGAGCTCCATTAACCTGATTACCAGCTTCCACTCGCTTTTCAATGTCACCTTCGCATTTTCAACAATTCATTCACTTTTTCTCCTGCAATCAGCACCTCACACTGCGTCATAGAGTCTTCCTTTTCAAAAATCATCACTTTAGTCTTACAAGCATTAATTTTTATTCCTTTCCTTTCTAAAGCTTTTTTTGACGAAGCCAGTAACACCTTGTCGTCAGCATACAAGAGGCATTTGATAATTAATCCATTCATTCTTAAACCACACTGACTCTCTTTCAAGTATGTCAAGCAATTATCCATAAATAGGTTGAATAGGTACGGTGAAGCTACACATCCCTGTCTAACACCTTTATTTATATTAAACCAGTCATTAAAAAACATTTTATTTATTTTTTTTTTGGATGCAAGTTTAACCACTTTAAATTACTTTCAATCTATGATAGAAAACAAGTCGATATGGATTAAATAACGTTGAATGGCGGTTTACTGCGGCTTCTCGAAAAACCTCTGAAAGAAATACCGAACGGTACGACAGAACGTCGCTTAGAGACTCATTTACGGACGTACTTAGTTTAATATTATATATTTTATCCGTTATCCCTTAAAATATAAATTTCACAGATTGTACAGACGATTTTTATAGGATGCCTTCGAATGTAGTATTTTTTATGGAGGAAGTAGTGTTCGAGCATGTGTTATCTGTTTTATGAAGCGTTAAACAATGTCGATCAATTTAAATTCATCCTGCACATCTGGTACACACAAAGTATACCACTACCGTATCAGCTCCGAGGGAAGGAGCAGCTACTCTCGAAGTTCTGGAGATATTCCCCGAAACTCGATTCTCGCATTCGCACGGACAGAGATGGGGCGATAATGGAACTTAGGAAAACGAAAGCACTAACGGTACAGAACGCATCAGTTACATAGAATAATGCTACCACTTAAAAACTAATACGCTGTGAACATGTGGGATATCCCGTATAAAGCCGGTTCTACCACTATTCCCTTATCAGCTAAGCGGTTTTGTGAAGTAAATAATATTAAATCGTTCCAACGTTCGTTAGTTAGCATACATTCAAGGTTCTCTCATTAAAATATTATAAGAATGCAATATATATATATATATATATATATATATATATATATATATATATATATATATATATATATGACTTAGAAGTTTTCGATATGCATTCGATATTTTCATAAGTGTTACGCGTTATAATATTCAATAATATCTCCGTGCTGGACGCTCCGTGTTTACGCACGACGGTGGACGAGAATAGCTAGTGGCAAAGATTCAAATATGTCGCACTGTCTTAATCCTCATCTCAACAGTTTCTCATAATGTCACAATAGTTTATTGCGTACCTGAAAGATCCATATTTATAATATACGAGACACGCTCCTAGAATACACATTCTCTTAAGATCAGTTCAATTAAACTCAACTATTTCATTGTTTGATATAGATGTGCGTATAAGTTTCTATTTATATAGAAAATAGGAATTGGTATAATGAACTAAAGCATTAACCCTGAGTTCATTGTAACATATTCGCCTATTGGCAAGCATTCACATATTTTTTGTGACCAATTTCCAATTAGAAGTCAACAACACTATCGTCCCATGTCAACACTTCAGGTTTTGACAAACGAGCTCTGCTTTCCTCGTATTTTTAAATACGTTACACTGTAATAAAAAGATACGATTTTCCTCGAATGCACTTAAAATATTTCAAAACCATATAATTTTATATACATACAAAAAAAATTTAAAAGAAATATTAAGCATAATTTAGCAGCAGCCCTCATTCATTTAATGATTACGAAACAAGTTTTCAAAGCCATTAATTCAAAGAAAAGGAAAACCAAGAATTTCCAAACGAATAAAGTTGCAAAATTAAAGACATTCAAAGCGATCTGGAAAAGAAAGCTTGTAAATACAATGGTAATTTAAAATAACTTTTGAACTGAGAGCCATGTTTATCGTAAACGAAAAAATTAAAGGAAAACGAGATTTGACTGGAACTAGAAAGGTTCCAGTCGGTTGCTACTTAAATGTAGATTAATTCATTAGGGGCCGCACTAAAGTAATTAAATGGAATTGTGAGCTAAGCGAATTAAAAAGATAGAATTAGAGAGAGAAACGACGCAGGTTAACTTGAGCCTCGTTATTTATAATGTTTTTTCTTGTCTTAACATTTAAGTCATTTTACCCCAGTTATTCGATAAAGTCTAGCGGCATTAACATCTACGAATTATATTTGTAAATTTTACGTAGTAGGTATCAGTAGGCTTTTACATAGTTAATGTAATCATTCATATTTTCAAACAACCTTCGGCCTAGCAAGTTGTGAATCTTTAGCAATAAATTAATCAAAACTTTTTCACATGATTCTGACTAGTGTCGCAAAAAGAGGTCGTTAAGCCATTCATTACATTATATCAAAAGTAGTAAAATATAAGTTATTTTAGGAAAGAAAATAAAAATTCTTATTAACAATGGAATGTGAAAAAAGAAGAACGACATACACATCCAACAGAAATATTAAAAGAAAAATATTTCATTCAAATATAGCAGTGGAGAAGTAAACAAAAGGAAGCAAAGCAATTACAATTTGACCACAACCACCAACCAGAGAAACCAGTGTGTGTTATGGCATGCTCTTAAATTTAGTTTCTGAAAGACCAATGTCTCTAGAAACAGAAATAAAAACAAAATAAAAACAGAAAAAAAAAAATAAAAACAGAAAGATTAACAGAAGTGCGATGAAACCGACATGGGAATAATGTTTAATTTTATATTTGTTTTGTTAATTGTCAAACCATTGCAAAAAAATTAATCAGTTAGTTTTAATTCTGTACACCCTATTTTTGCATTATTTTTATCTCATTTTTTCTTGACCGTTAACTGAATTGTAACTTATAAATATTGAAGGTTATTTAACACATTCACATAAAACTAAAAGTAGGTCTACTTTTATTACATAGTTGAAAAATGCGGTAGCCATAATTGATAGGTAAAATATTTTTTTAAAATAAAAAAAGGTAAAATTTTAAGGGTGTTACACTGCTCCAGAAGGATCTTAACTATTGTCCTAAGGTTCCAAAGCAATTCTGTGGAAATAAATGTGCTCATATAAAATTTTCACGAAAACGTGACAGATTTCTTAGTAACTATTAACGGGAAAGTAGTGCCGTCATTTACTGAAATGATTTTAGAAGAGCAGCTACGATTTATAAAACATTATGATTTTATTATTATATATCTCAATGTTTTAAAATGCTAAATTTTGTATTAAGAAACTAAAAGTTTCAGGCTTATTCATACTAAAAAAATTATATTTTATGCCTTAGTGCGTAGTTTCACGGAATATAATAGCGAAGTTTGGAACCCATATTACAGAGTTAACTCAGAACGTATAGAAAAAGTACAAAAAAAAAGTAAGTAAGAAGTACAAGTTTCATACATATGAACAAAGATTAGCATTTTTTCATATGGAAAAACTTAAAACTAGACGGGAGCTTCTTTCGTTGATATTTTTGCATAAGATCTTACATAATAACATTGACGGTCCTCATATTTTAAGTTGTATTAACTTTGCTGTATCCAGAGAACATGGACGGGTACATGATTTTACTTTATTTTACGAATGAAAAGGAGCGTTTTTGAATCCAATGCCCCGCTTAAATCGTTGTGTGAATTGTACCTCAAGTACATGAAAAGAAACAATGCCTTATACATTCACTACAATAGTATGGTACAATTCACGCACCGTATTAAATCTAACCTTTAAGTTTATGTACAATATTTTATTTGTCTGATTTCACTTTATGTTAATGTTGTGTCCATTTATAATTAGGGTTAAATTTAGTAGGTTTTTAGAAGTATTTAAAAAAATGTATAATGAATGTAACTCCTGTTAATGATGCACAAATAAAAGTCGTTTGATTAAATTCAACTTTACCTATATTTCTTGAAGTATAATCGTTTTTTGAGCAGTTTAAGATTTTAGAATGGACATGTATACAGATTTTTATCATTACTTTAATTCAAATTATGTAATTTGTGTGTACTTAAAAATTAGTTTTATTAACACTTTTTTGTTCGAAATATATGTGAAAATAAAATTGATAACGCCGAAAATAATAGCAGTTTAATACGGACCTTTATCAAAGTTTTAATGCTGTTTGAGTAGATTGCTTTAAGCCTAACCCTTTGACAAAATTTCACAAAAGAGACCGGTAGCTATGTCATTCCTTTGCAAATTAGCACGTAGATGTACTGAAGTGGAACGTCCTTTTTAGAAGCGAAAATGTATTTAATTTAGAAAATCATATTACATCGTATGTTAATTCTGACATGCATACGTAAAGGTGGCAGATTTACTTGCAAGAGTAACGGCTACGGCCGCCGCTGCTGATAAATCCAATTAATGTTTTTTAATTTCATATTTATAATGGGGGGTAGAGACGTTTTTAATGTTTTTCATAGGGACGGTTGTAACATCAATTTCAAAACATATATCGCAGATGCCGAGAAAACGCGTAAGGAAGACTTTGAGAGGTGAGAGCGACATTTTGTTGTACAATAACGCTTACGATGAAGTCACATTAGAGGTTTCTTTAAGACAATCTCTGAAAAATACGGCGTAAATTATGTATTTCTTATGAGGAATACAGTAAATGAAGATGATTATAAAGAGGCAGGAAAAAAATAGTCTTTCATGTCGACATTTAGTGTCGTATACCTGATTCGTTGCGCGAACATATGTCTTGGTCTCTCCCTCCACAAAAGAGATAAGAAAGTTGGCCATTGAATTTAAGCGCTCCTTTCATTTACATGGAATATAAAATATTAAGAAGAGGAGTGGTTTCGTTCATTCATGAATCCTGAACTATCTGTGCGCACTGCTCAAGCCACAAAACTATCTCGAGTGACAAGCTTCAACCAAAACAATCAACGCGTTTTATGACAATATTTAAATCGTTATGGATCGCGACCACTTTGAACCTATATACATTCTATATAATGTCGACGAAACTGGCCTTACAACTGAACACTGTGTAATTGACAGAGATGTTACAAGACGTGGTGCAAGGCAGGTCGGCGCACTATCCTCTGCTGTACGAGGTACTTTGGTGATATTAGTGTTTGCCACTATAATGCATTAGCTGAATAAACAAAAAATGAGTGATCTACACAGATACTCCAGAAAAGAATGCTATTAGAGAAGAATATGAAGAGCGACAAAAACGGTTGCAAAATAAACAAACGCAGAGAAAAATATTTAAATCATTTACTAGAAAGACAAACAAAGGTAAAGGAAAAGGTAAAACAAAAAATAAGAAGAATGATACATCATCAGAATCTTCCGAAGAGGAATATTATTGCTTTGTTTGGAGATACTACTGGAGATACTTTAACTATAATAAGTCCAATTAAGTATAGGAAAAGAATATTTTGTTTACATTCAGATTTTTTTTACAAGTTCTGCTTAATTATTACTTATTTTTGTTTTGGAAGACTGATTATAATTAGATATTATTTTAGAATTATTTTTAGTTTTATTTGCAGTCTGGTTTTGAATTAGATTAGTTTTAGTGTTACAACTGCCACCATTGGTGTTACAACCGACCCTGGTATGGGGTCGATTGTAACATTCGCACATACTCATTAAAATGTCATATTCCTGTCAAACTGTTTTACCTGAGCTTCTAGTTTTGACATCAATTTAATCACAGATTACTAAGCTTTCGTCTCAAACGCTTACAGCTGTAATAGCTGTGCTGTGTGCAATTAAACGAAAATTGTTACAACCGTACCCAGTCTACCCTACACCCAAGAACCCATAAACTTATTTACAAGTTTGAAACGAATATTAATTCCGATCGGGATTTGAAACCAAAACTCTTGGCACAAAAGTCTTAAATTTGAACATAACTTTTTCTGTGTTATTCCACTGAAAGTCAAAATAATTTCAGCGCAGCGGCGTCAATTGATTTGTAAGCCATTTGAACCGTTAGACCATGATTGGAATCAAACTGTTATTTCCTTCATGCTAGATTGATCGATTTCCTGTCGATCGTTCCAACTTTAACTTTTCATCAATTTTCTTTACACGCAGAATCTGTGAAAAATCTCTTTGACGGTGGAAATATCTTTTCGTCTCGTGGTCGGGTAATATCAAATGGTTAAGGTTAAATCACAATAAAATCGGGCGGTCGGAAAAATACTATCTATGTGTGACTAATGATGCAAATATTCAATTAATAAATGCTTCTACAAGATATAATGTCAAATATATATATATATGTATATATGTGTATATATATACTATACTATATATATATATATATATATATATATATATATATATATATATATATATATATATATATATATATATATATATATACATACATAGTTACATTATGTAAAGGTTTTCCCAGACGAACACACACACACACACACACATACACACACATTAACCCACCACGCTTGTCCAAGAGGGAGTGGATGTTCTCTCAGACTCGAAATATATACCTGTAGGCTATACATATATTTATCTCAATACGGGAATCGCACCACCTTCGATACTTTGAAAACGGTAATTTCACTACTGAGCCAATTAGGTCGTTGTTTAAAAAGTTTTATTATATTCAATATTCTTCTTGATAACTTGATAGGTTTTAATTTTTTTGTCTTCAAAACCTTGGGTATTTTTTTTACATTTATTATAAAAATTTAGTTGGAAGTTAGTTATAAACGTAACGGTAGCAAGTACAGAAGTAACTATCAATCTCAACTTTATGGTATAAATCTCATCTTTTCACTGTAAAGTCTAAAAAAATTATTCCCACACGAAAATTTGTTTATTCTTTACAGACCTTTACTTTAATGTTTGCGACCCGAACAAAGCGATGCATCCATCGCTAGTAGTAAATCATAAATAATTCTTGTCTATGAGTTCTTTATTGCAAAGTGCTAAAAAATGTGAGTACAAGCTTGTACCCGTTTCCTGGAACTGTGTCAAATATGTACTCTTAAGTTAACTTTAGCTCTGAAGTTAACGTGAATGTAATTCCAAATAAACCACCTTTTAAGACTTTTGAGATACCTTTCCACCAAAAATGTGTGATGTAACTGAGCGGTGAGCGAGATCAAAGCTAAGCTACGAAACTATGTGACTGTTTTCACCCAAGCTAAACAGTTTATCTGAGAGGGTTAGATGTGCTATGAACATTTGTCGTACGAGGTAGCTATAAGAGGAATGTTTGCGACCCGAACAAAGCGATGCATTCATCGCTAGTAATAAATCATAAATAATTCTTGTCTATGAGTTCTTTATTGCAAATTGCAAGATATAAATGATTTTTTTTCATCCTCGACGACATGCCTTCATTCGATATAAAACGCGCTCTAACTGCATATTAACTGAAAATATATGATCCTGATTAGTCCATATCAAACATATCTTTAACTAAGCGGCTTAGTACATCTCTGGTGGAAAAGCACCCTTAACTCCGGCGACCACAGAATTTCCGATATGCTCGACTCACTGTCAATAGCGACATTTATCACTTCACCGCAAACACAACCTTCACCGCATTTGAAGGATGAGGATTTGCGTGCCTCGGAGTTAAAACCCTACATCCTACGCTACTACCTAACCACCAGCGGTGCATCACGGCGTGTTTCAGTGGTAATTTCACGCCATATTGGCGCACGCCCTAAAGAACAACATGCAATGTTTTCGAACATTCATGACATTTCGTAGACAAAAAAAAATTAAATATTTTAACATGATAATGAAGATATCGAGTGGACTTTGGCAATGAGAATATGATAATATAGTTGTGCAATTTGTATGGATATTAGCAGTAAAGTGATATGAGTCAACTCACGCCTTCCAATTGTAATGGTGTTTCAACCATTATTAGTCTACAAGACAATTAATATCTTAATATTCATGAGAGCTGCTCTTACAGCGACCTGTCCCGGATATTAACATAACAATAGTTCGGGCAAGTAAGTGTTCATCTAACCTAGTACATTGTGCTAAGACATCTTTAAACCTTTTTATGTAATAACGTTTCCTGAAATGTATTTACTGGCCGGTTTTTTAAGGCTAATTAGAAATGTACTTTTATGGTTTCCTATTCAAAGGTTACTTAAAGAAATAATCTAGGTAACTATGGGTGTAACAACACTGTCTATTCGTCCCTTCTTTTGAAAATTCCTTTCAAAAGGAGAGACGAAAAGATGGAACGAATAGAGAAAGAAATAAAGATACGTCTTTATTTCCTTTTCCCTATTTCTTCCTTGTTCCCCCATTATTTTCTTTTTGCCCTTTCATTATTCACTCTCTTACCCAAGGGTAGACGCATCTGCAGTTCTGCTGATAATTTATTCTTATTACGAGTATAGTGCTGATATTTGGTGGCGGAGTGACCGCTTTCCGATATAATGGTCGCCAGTTCCTTCTCGTAAGAAGCTTAATATATTACATGCATGGCCTTTAAGTACATATATATTCCGAATCAGAATGTACCACCAATTCATCTTCGAAAAACTTAATACATTTTTGTTAATTCTTCCGAAAATAGGGAGGTCAAAAATAATAATGATATTTCTTAACAATGTCCAAATGTTTTTTTGACATTCACATAAGTAATTCGATATTTTTTAATGGAAAAGATACGCGGTGTATTTTATATTAAAAATATCTAAAACATAATCTAATGGTAAGTTATCATCATCGCCCAAGGAATTCTGCAATATCAGAGGTACTACAGATGTGCGTTACGTTCTTTGTGAAGGAAGAAAATAGAGGTTAGCCCCGCTATCAACGCCCACCGAAGAGAGCGCACAAACATAATGATTAGCCCAAAGGCTTTAAGAGTTAAAAATCTTATGATTTCTGTAAATTATTTTTCATATGGCATCCAGAGTAAACCTTAGCAACAATGGTCTAGTTCGGGCTGAAGATGAGATGGTAATAAACGTACAATAAACCCTTTGTCTTTTCTGTATATTATTTAAAAAAGGACATAAAATATTGTTTTAAATTTCAAATAAATCTAATTTATCAAACATATTTCATGAAGGTTATATACAAAATGAAGTTTTTTTTCTATAGCAACGATTGCTATAAAGATCGCTGATAATAAATACATACATCATTTTAAATTCAACCCTCGCTGAAGAAAATTATATAACGCAGGCAACGCGGAGTGCAATAGGTAGTATAACATATATTTTTCTGTCTCTGCTTTAAGAAAAACACACTTACCCGCATATCCATGAGTGGCGACGACGAGGAATCGACGCAAGGGTTAGAGCGCAAGCTGGCAACGCTGCTGGAAGATTATTCGCCTCGTCGTGAGGAGCACTACTCACTCGCACTTCCGGCACACGGAGCTGATGGCGACTCATCGTAACACGTCACACAAACTTGCAATCACATAGTGAACTTCTCCTTATATGTTGTTTTTATTCCCGTAAGTCCCATAGCACTTTTTCTTCGTTAAATCAATATATGGCGCGCGTTACTAGGTATAATATTTATTTAAAAAACGTTAATAACGTTTTCTAAATAAAGTGAAAAGATTTCGATAGTGTATTGTTTCTGTATAACATTTCAAATCTAATGTGTTCTTAAAATCTGTCTGAATTTCATAAGGAATGGTATGAATTCAATTATAAAATAAATATTTTCAATTGAAAAAAAAATATGTGGAAAAGCACAAACAAATTTAGGACAGGACGGCTTTCGGGTCAGGTTAGTGTTCTTATATAATGTGTTATATAGAGAAGTCAGTCTTGAGCTAATTACACAAGAAGCCATAGAATTCACTAAACGTTTGCTATATAATTGACTACAGTATTTCCGATACGAGAGCGCACAAGAAAATTTGTGAATATGGAACTGTATTTTTATTTCATTTTTATTATTAAAAAAAAAAGTACCGTAAAGGTAAATAAACATTATTTATATCCCATGTATGTTTGTCCCACTGCTGGGGCAAAGCCTCCCCATTTTTCAATGAATGGACCCACCACGCACATATATATATATATATATATATATATATATATATATATATATATATATATATATATATGTATATATATATATATATATATATATATATATATATATATATATATATATATATATATATATATATATATATATATATATATATATATATATATATATATATGTGTATCCCGATGCGAATCAGCGACCATTGGTTAAAGGATTAACTTCACATATATCAGTTACATAATAGGGCTTTGTCGTTATTTATGTTTTGTTTAGCAGGTCATTGGAGGAATTATAATAAGGTCCCGGGACAATTGTCCCATCTGTTGGCGGCGTGCCCAATACCGACTCCGTAAGGACACTACGTAAAATGCTACACATATTTATGTTATTAGAAGCAGTTTGTGTGAACTGTTGTTATTCGAAGTGATGTATATATATATATTCACGCCTATACCCCGCAGGGGTTGGCAGAGACCATAGAGCTCCATCCGCTGCGATTCATCGCAGCGAAACGGCTCGTCATTGGTCGCTTTTCGCCCTCGTGAGAATCAGGACGTGAATCGAAGTGATGTAGTATAATATATTATGTATATTGTGGTTTAGCTTTACAAGTCAGTTTCGTTTTGCGTTACAACAAATATAAATGATAATACTAAACGCTTTACTCTCATAGCCTAATCCACTTTGCCGTAGGTACCATTATAATATTAATATAATGTTACCCATATATAAATGACACTTACCACCTGAGCTGAGTTACAAACAACGGGGATCAGTCCCAAGCCTAGATATCTACACTCTGCTCACGAGGTATATAAGCTACTATTCGCTCACAACTAACAAAGACAAACACCAGATCAGAAAATAATTAATTGCAGACGGTTTTTCATTTAGAAATAGCAATATATTACTTTTTTATATTCTTCTAAATTAAGTTATATAATCAAAAATCCACGATTTGAATAATAATCAAACCAATCCGTGAAATTTATACTTTTTATAAGTATTAATAATAAAATATTCACTTTTTTAGACACAAATGTGGGGAATTTATTGTCAAATATACCTTGGCCTAGATTTTTCATCTAATACCCTTTGAATCTTCGATATAACTTTTTTTACGGGAACCTTTTACATTTGCTGAGATATTCCGACAACGCTTGACGTTGGCATTCGTTTTATACATTTCTTTTTCGCTTGTAATGGTGATTTATTTTAATTTAATAATATCTTTGAATCTAGTATAGATCAAGTGTTAAATTTTTGGTGGTGTATGGTTCGGTAAACGCTGCGCAGATCGTGGCACCGGTTGGCTAATGGTGGCCCAAAGTACATATGCCAAGACACGGTTGTTATGGGCATTATATATAGCTTAAAATACAAAGAGTAAACAATATATAAATTAATATTGAAAACGTATAATTTGTAAAAGTTATTTCTAACTTTTGAATATAACTAATTGTTGAATGGTGTATTATATATATAGAAAGATAGATAGATATATTTTTTATTGTAAACCAAATAAAGTTATACAATTATTCATTGTTATATTTATATACAAATGGCGGTCTTATCGCTAATACCGATAGGATCCAAACAACCGTAGATACAATGTTTAAAACATAATTTGATGTAGGTCGGTGATACATTGTCGTTTATCGTTATGATGAAAAAAATATTTATAAACCATAAGCAAAATATAAGTATACACAAACATACACACACACGTGTGTGTGTGTATATATATTTGTGTGTACACTCCTTTGCAAAAAACCGCCCGTTGTTTTTTGCAAAGGAGTGTACACACAAAACATTTATTCTAAATTATCTCTTAACACATATTTATACTTATCGTGGTAGCATTACCACTAAGCTAATTAGATTTTCATCGTCTCAATACAGGCATAACATCAATTAATTGATATTTCTCCTATCTAGGGCTTACAATACCGAACTAAAATCTGAATACCGGTATTTGATATTTAAAATTAGAAATATCGGGATACCGGTATTGAAACCGGTATTATTGATAAAAAATTTACTAGTTATATTTTTACTTATCTCAGTTGTTATATTGACTTGTTAACAAATAATATATGAAATCCAATAAATATTGTTCTGAAATGAGTAGATATTATTTATTTTATTACATAAAGAGTAGATAGATACAAAAAAAACGTGCAAGTAAAAAAAAAGTACATATTAAATTTTATGTTACATTTTACATATAATAAATGTGCCAGATATAGATTTTAATACAATGAAATTGTTTATCTTCAAAAAAAAATTCTTGTAATTAATTAATATTATTTTAATTAGATTTAAAAAGCGACCAATGACGAGCCGTTTCGCTGCGATGAATGGCAGCGGATGGAGCTCTGTGGTCTCTGCCAACCCCTGCAGGGGATAGGCGTGAATATATAAAAAAAAAAATAATTAGATTTATATTGTGCATAAATTCAATTTTTATCAACTAATGTAATACCAAAATACCGGTATTTTTACATAAATACCGGTTTTTAATAACGGACAAAAATCGTCCGGGATTCCGGTATTCGGGATCCCGGAATCCCAGTATTGTAAGCCCTACTCCTATCTAAGTATTATAGTATTTTTCTTTATTATTTTATTTGTTAAATCAAGAAACTTCTTATTCCTATATTAATATGTGATTTTGTAATGATTGTAATTTGATTCAAACACACTACCATCAATTATTTGTTTACATTTAACCAAACGAAAATACTGGTAGAAAAAGGAATACTTTAACCCCTCATTGTCTTCAGTTTGTTTGTATTAATGTAAATTCGTTTGGCCTTAACCATAAGAACTAATTTCATTTTACTTAAGTGAGATGAACAAGTAATAAACTGTAGTAGGTAGGGCAGGTATTACACAATTAATCGTCGATCGTGACCTTTGCGTGCTGGCTGCGCCTGACGGACATAGTGCACGCACACGAAATAATCTGTATGCTATTCTAATCGCACAGGCGTTTCAACATAATCATATGATTATCCAAATATCTATAAATGACATAAATACAATAAAAGTACTTATTTAGTCTTAATATCCTATCATAAACAGAAAAAACTCAACTCAAAAACTACTATTTCCGATACAATTTTTTGATGTGTATTCATATAGTAGAAAATCTACTATTACACTGTGAAGGATGTAAATCGAGGTATTTTTCAGTATAATTAAAAGAAGCTGAAAATTTTTATTATTGACATGATATTATATATTGCTTATATAAGATTTAAAACGGCGTAAGTGCGTTTTTGTGACACAAATTGAAAGGAGTACCTAATAATCATGAGCATACTAAAAATATTTTTAATAAGTACAGTACAATAAGATGATTATTTAAGTGTAAAAAGGATTAATATTACTCAAATACTACGACTGGTGAAATACTATATTCTCACAAAAACATACAAGATATGCTAACATTTATGAATTTGCTTCTAGTAAGAGGAAATAGAGCCTTAGTAAAGAAGTTGATAGCAAAATGCAATTGGTTTTATATGCGCATTACTTTTGTTTGTTTACTTTGTTAGATAAAAAATGTGTTGTATTTCCTTTTATTTTAGCATTTGGTACTAGCGTAGCAACTTCTATATGGCTACAAAACTTTAAGCGACTGCTAAATAAAACGAATAAATGAAACGCGAAGTGCGAGATTGCCAATATCCGTCTTGTGTGGAAGTCCCCAAGGCTAAATGTTTTTATTTAAGCGTTTTAATAATGTGAATCACTATAAGACGAGTTTATTAACAACAACAACCCGCGGCAGTTAACTACTGGTAGGTTCCTCCAAGCTCATGTTCGTCAAGCTCATATCATGTTCGTCAATTTGATTTTAAAATTTCCAGGAACTATTGTTATGATAAAATCATTATATATCTACGATAATATTTGATGATTAAATTGATGATCAAAACGCAATATTTTTATCAGAGTCGAAATTAATCTTTTCTAGTCACGTTCCCAGGCGATACAACCCAATACAGCGCGTTGTTATTTAGGCGATCCCGTACACGAGTGCAACAGGATGACTGGTACCAGAGAGAAATAGTAAAACATCGTGAGGCAAATCACATCGACCCATTCCAATATTACGTGACAGAATAGAAACCTTTGAGCTACAATTTCACGAGTAAAACCATGACGCTTACGATTGTCGCGAATGTCACATATCAATTAAACGACCGCCCATGGCATTCAAAACAAACGACGTTAAAAACAATGCATAATAACTGTTACGTGACTAAATACAAATGTACGGTGTGTATGCCGCTTAAATAATTAGTATTCGTGTGTTGACTCAATATTTGATGGCGCTACCACAATTTCGCGATGAGTTGTGACAAATAGTAAATATATCTAGGCTTATATACTGTTCTCGTAATAATTTATTCTGTGGTTGCATTATTGGGATATTCATTAAAACGCGTAATTCATATTTATATTCAAGCAATATTTTTTTTAGGCAAGGCCAATTAATTCAGTGGCGAAGCGAGCGCTTTTCGAGTCAATGCTCAAGGATTCGATTCTCACATATATAAACTACAGGTATTTATTCTGAGTTTAGGTATCCCCACCAATCAATCAAGGTTTGGACAAATATGGTTGGTTTATGGCTTTTGTAAATAGAGAAACCTCGTGCCTATCAGTGAACATACATACATATATGGCTTGTTTATACTATAATTTTGAGTTTCTTTGGATTCTCTTTTCGATTGAATCATCTTATTTTATTAAATATTTGTAGGAAGAAAAAAAAATCAATAATTAATTGGAGTATCTTATATTAACTTACACTTTAAAGATGAAGTATCACTCAAAGTTGCCATGTATGGTGTTTACAAGTGACTACAACGAATGCTCTCACGAGGTGGTTATGCTTAGATAAATAGAAATAGAATAACTTTATTTATGACACCTTTTTCTTACAATAATTTTTTAATTACAGTTATTTTTTTAATATACTAAAAATAATAATAGTATAAATTAAGTAATAATATACATAAATAATATTATAATATACATAAAAAAACAAAAAGGAAAATAGTTTTAATCAAACAAGTGTCATAAAATGTTTCTTGCTCAGCATATGTCGGGCGCTCTATAGGAAGCACCTGGCACTGGTTTTCAGCAAGAACCAACGTGGTCAGGTCGCAGACCACAGTGACGACATTCATAGAGACATAAACATACACCCATTTATATACCACCACGCATACTCATATACACATACATACATATGAATACTCTACACATACAATACAATAAATTTAAAAACAACTGATATAAATAAATTCACCGCAACCAAAAGAACATGTTCCTGATTGCATACTTAATATTAGATTTTTGTATTTTTTTGATCCAACACAACAATCTGTGATTGTGTAGCGATAACGATTATTATTTATAATAAATTTTGATTAATACAATGATTACACTTTTGATATGAATTTGCAACAGTGACGATGGCTTTCCAAATGCGTGCATGATAACGTTTTTCTTTCGCTAATCAATTTCAAGAGACGATATGTACATACGTTCTCGAAAGGCCGGCAACGCATTCGGTAGGCTTCCGGCGTTGCAGATTTGTATATTAATTAACATTGCGATGATAACGATATGATATAATGTTGTAAGTCGTGTAGCAATGAAAACATAACGTTGGTACTCATAGATTACGATAAGGTATTATTAAAGCTAATAAAATATAAGATTAGAGAAAACGTCGCTACATGCCTTCGCACTTTCTCTTTTATTTTATTTAGTGATATAAAATTTGGAAAGCATATTCTTAAATCTTACAGTAGATGATAAACCGTCAAACTTACTATCCGAATTCGTCATTGCAAGGAAACATTTTTTCTTAGTTTTTATGCCATGTAAAAACTATCAGATAATCTTAAAGCATATTTGATGGAATACTTTGAATTAACGTCAAAATGTATCTCTTTTTATACAAAAATTAAGAATTCTTTTATAAAAAAATTTCAAACAAGAGGAAATCAGATTTTTGATGTTCCTGTAAAATTTACTTGATTCGATTCGCTACGAGTTCTTTTTTTTTTGTAGATTTCGTAATAGTATTGTATAATTATTTATATTATGACTACGTGGATAAGCAATTTGCCAAATTACAATCGAATATCGAAAGATAAAGAGATTAAAAGTTTACATGAATGCTGAAAACAAGTTTTTAATTGCAAAAATTAACAAAAAAATCGCACCCATTCGTTACATCTGATGTACAATTTTATTACACATGTAAATGAACGATAGACCGATCGATTCGTTTACAATTAATCAGATACGAAAGTAGATAGATAATAAGATTAGATAGAGCAACCTACTGGCTTTGATGCTTATTGTACTGCAGCCGCTATAGTTAGATACAATAAATGGAACAATATTGCATATATACTACTCGAATGTACGAAAGTGATACAGATACGCAGTATAGATCACCTTTTGATATAATCAAACAATCAAATGGTAATAATATACTCATTTACAAAAAAACGGGCACCTTGCAGTCATTGGCTTTTCTATGGATAATATTATTTTATTAGTATGTCATTAGCTTAGATGACTAGAAATTTCTTTTTTCTTTTTATGGATTTTTTTAACACTTAATTCCTAAAACCGGTGTTTTAGTCAATGTAAACAGAAATCCCAGTGAAAATGGGCATTTAAATGGGTATAGTGAAATTAAGGCTACAAGTATTTTTATGCTACTTTAATAAAAAAAAAGACCGACTATGACCTCCACTTGCAGCAAATATGGCATGTAATCGTCTTGGCATGCATTCCACCAGGCTCTTGATGGTGTTCTGTGGAATATGTTCCCACTCAGCCGAGATCATACGTTTAAGCTCCCTGATGTTTTGTAAAGGTGGCGAACAGATCGTACTCACCTTTTTAGGTCTCAGACGTGCTCAATGGGGTTAAAGTCGGGGCTTCGCACTGGCTATTCCAAACGACGATTAGCGACCTCTGATTACGACGATTAGCGACGTCGCCAGAATAATAGGCCCGAGCATTATCATCCATGTTAATGGCATCTACACCAACTACAGTCATTGTGAGTTTGTTAATTTTGACAAAGGATTCCTGTTATATACCTTTGAGCATTCAGTGAGCCATTTTCGATGAATACTATCTCGGTACGATAGCTGGAAGTTACGCCCGCCTAAAACATAACAGATCCTCCATCATTAGGGATGATTTCTTCAAAACACACGTCATCATAGCATTTCCCTAGTCTTCGTAACACTCGCCGACGTCGGTCCTCACTATGCAGACAAATTCGCGCTTTATCGGAGAAGAGTACGCTAATCCAGTTATCTAGTGTCCAAGATAGGCAATTTCTAGCGAACCTCATTCAAGCAGTCCAGTGCTCACGGAGTAACTTTTGGGCCCTCGCTGGTCGTTGATTGCTTTTATCAGCAGCTAAAAGCCTACTCACAGTCAATAGTCTAACTTGTACTCCTCTTACCTCTTCAGGGTTTCTTTTGAGGTCGATGTAACTGCATTTGCGATTCCTTAGCACCTGATTCACTAAAAAGCGATCATCTCACAGCGGTTAACCGCTGACGTATCATTGGCTACACCCCTCTCTCAGCAGCGCTATAATTTTACTCCTTATTGCTTATTCTGCCATTACAATAGACACAAAGATATCTGTTTTAAGTCACAATAAGGTAGGATAATGCGACAAACATAAATTATTCTACTAAAAATAACAAAAAGTTTAAGTTGCCTGATAAGGTTATCATCTGATAACAACCAACTCGCGAAAAGTAAGTAAAAAGTCATAAACTTAGGGATTAATTTTTAAAACAAAAAACAAAAGTTTCGAATTTGCAATTAATTTTTTTTCATACCCAGACTCTTTATTAAGTCCCAGTAACATAGTTTGACTATAAAACCTCTTTAGAATTAATGTATTCAACACGTCCCCTTTTCATTCGTTTCGTTCCATACTCAGTATATGCCTAGACACCAGCTCAGGGAGAAATGGCTCTCAAATGGTCATCGGATATGATTTTGCAAGTGCGGAGATTTCTTGGATGACATTACTGTGATCGTGTCCACGTTTAAAGACGACATCAAGCCCTAAATTCTTAGTCGGTCCAGTCGCTTATTCCCGACCCACCTGAAGAAGACTGGGCGGCGTCTGCAGGATTTCTGGCGGGAGCGACGATCTAAGCTTTTCCGTGTTTAGTTTGCCTGTATGAAACCAACATTATAAGCTTGTATGTATTGTATGTTATGCCGAATTGATCTGAATTTTTTCGTCAATCAGTTAATTCTAATTTGCATTATCTATGTGTGTTAATATATTTCAGCATTTTGTATTATTAAAGAACGATGTATTTGTGATAAATAAGTGATAAAGTAATTTTACTTAATAAAGGTCATATTTGTAACTAAATAATAAGTTAATTTTTTTTACACCTAAAAAGTTATTTCACTTTATTAAATTATTAAGACTAGTGGCAACCCTATGTGTACTTGAGTCTCAAGTATGTTGACTTTTGTGGTGAAATCGAATGAGAGCAAATTTTATGACTTGTTTTTACAACCGAAGATAATGGATTGATTGCATAATTAAACTTTACACACGTATGTGTAAGGAAACCGCCTTTTTTCAGAATATAAAAATGAAAGAAATATAGAGACGCAAGAAAGCGAAAACACTATACTGGACACAGATGTCAAAATTATTTTATTGCATATACGGATCAAAAAGAAAATACTGCGTCGAATGGTCTGAGTCTCACAGCTTTACGACCAACAGAAAATTTTGTACAGCTTTGAAAGAGCAGCAGCAGTTCAACGCTGTACATAATTTTTTGAGTGATGAGATACAATGTTTTCTTATTTTTTTTTGCTTTGGTGGTCAGTTTTCATTTTGCGGTTTACAACGTTTTCGCTTTTTTACGTCGATATGAGTAAATACAATGCCAATTATATGTGAGTTATATAATTAAAAATGATAAATGCCATTCTCATTTCATTGGATCGTCGCTACCATTAAAATTCATAAACAAATGCAGTCACCCAAACTTGAGCAGCAAATTACGGGTGAGATATAAATAAAATCTTTTTAATCTTCTTTCAAGTCCTCAATTCTAAATTGAGAGACTTGTCATGCTCAGCAGGTACATAATGACTGCACCTGTGATTCTGCGGAACGCTATTCGAGACAACTATTTATAATTTTATATTATAATAAAATATTTTTAGCGCTATTTTTATCATATTCACGAATTGAAAGAGTCCTCTGTGGGCAACATTTAGATTTTCATGTAGGTCATACTAAAGGGCACCTCATCATTAAACACGCTTTTCTTAAGAAATGTCTGAAGAAAGAGAATGACAGCGATTATAGGCAGATCTTTTAAAAAAAAAACGACGCTTTGTTCGTGTAAATTAAGCAAAATATCTTAATGTATCAAAAACATTTGTTAACAGACCTAATTTATAATCTTTGGGTCAACAGTTAAGTATACGAGTATACATATGTATGTATATACATATGTAGAGTGTTATGTGTGAAAAAAGTTGTGAACCAACGACACAATGTGTTAAATACCAACTCATAGCATAAATAGGTAATAATAACTCAGTTCTTAAACTCGCTCGTTACCAACTGAGCTATTTATTGCTACTCTCAAATATGTATACATAAAATAGTATATTAATTAAATGTAGATATTTTTCAATAAAAAAATATTTTGAAAGAAAACGTTTTATACGTTTTCTCTCAAAACTTTTTTTTTTCAAATATTTACGTAATTTAATTATTAAATGTAATTTTAACATAATTCATTCACTCTAAGTACATGTCTAATTCGATTTGAATAGTGTCCGCAGTAATTTGGCTACTGAAGTGACAAGCCTATAGTTGACGTCAATTTCGCACACCGCGCCGAACCGAGGGCCGTCGTTTTATTTTATTACTAGGGTAGATCTCATGGCCAGCAAATTGCATAATATATTACGTATGTACATGATGGCATGTATTATTAACACTTATTCGAGCCAATTAAGGTTATGACTTACTTTCGCTGTTTTATTGTTTTGCCTTTATTTATGTTTAGCTGTGTTAAAAAAAACTACACTTACTGAATAGTACCTTATAGTAATGTCACATTCGTACATTATTATGAAGGACTTTCAGTTTTCTAGTTTGCTCATCTCAAACATTTTTTAACTAAACAAACTATAATTGATCCGACTGAAACTGAAATTCTATTATGACTCTGAAAACGTGTTCCTTATCACATACCGTCGGCCTAATTATAAAAATACGTAAATCCATATGAGTGACTTTTACAGTAACAACAAAAAACTGATTTTCTTTCATACTTTGACAATTTTTTTTGTAGTAGTAGAGCCACGGTGCAGACGAATACTTTGTCAAAATGGCATATTATTTGTCTGTAGCATAAATGGGCCAGCTCGCTCGGGGAAGTACCACACTTCTGCAGAAAACCGGCGTATAAGTGATAGCTTAGCTACCGCGCTTTGTCCGGTAAGCGATTGAGTTCCGGAGGCCCAACTCCCCTCTCCTATAATGACACTTTCCTTAAAGGCTGGCAACGCTTCTGCTACTATGGCACTGTGGATGTCTATGGTCGACGTTGGTTGCTTTCCATCAGGTGGAACGCCTGCTCGTTTGCCTTTCTATCCCATAAAAAAAATATAAAACCATTCTTACTCTTTATATAAAAAGAGGCATTTTTTGAAATAAATATTATTATTTATTGTCCATTAAATTAGATCAAAGGTGAAGAAAAAAAATGTTAATAAATAATTTCATTATTTAAAACGATAATTTTATTACGTCAACGAAATGTGACTAGAACACTCGCCAAAAAATCAGTATTATGGAACTTTTTGTTCGCCTTGATAAATTTTGACCAACAAATCTTAAAATTTGAAAACCGGTATTTTATACTTATTAAGTGTAACATGTAAGAGTTTTTTTGTTCAACATTAGTTCATCATAATAATCATCATGTCAACAAGATTTAACCCATAAAATTCTCTCAGGTGGGGAAAATACATATTTACAATAAATACCTTACACATAGTCATCAAAACGAAGGTTTAGACCGCCATTAGTCGATCATTAGCCTCGTTCATCTATTCATCGAAGAATGGACTGCGTAAAGGTCACCTTTATTTACTACATCACCTTTACTTAGTCCATTCTTATGTTGCTGCGACAACAGTTTCATTTCATTCATTATAAAACAGCTTCGAAGTCTTAATTTTATATCACATGTAGTATTGCAAGTTATTACACCATAGCGCGTTTGTTTTCATTTCTAGAGCTGTTAAATAAAAGCTTTATGTTAAATGCGAGTGTGGTATGCGTGTCGCATCTTTATCGCGCTGTTACTTTTCTGACTGGTACATGCAATGACTATAATAACGTTTACGATGAACACGTCGCTGAACAAATGCGTGGCAAGAGATGTGGAATTGTATAAACGTTTTATGACAAAACAAAGAATTTGTAAAGTGATTGGCGGGACATCTAAACTTGGAATAAATACGTGAAGGCCCTATATAATTTTTCTCGATGCGATAAATGAGTCCAGGACTATCGATACCTAAATCCTTTGCTTCGCCACTGAGGTAGTTAGTTAGTTGATTATTTGACAGATATGAAATTACCTAATTATTTACTTTTTTAAGACATGTCTGACAATGTTTTGAGGATATGAACTCATGACCTTATATGTATATATATATATATATATATATATATATATATATATATATATATATATATATATATATATATAAATGAAGACAATGACATTGTTGACTGAAAATATATTCGTATCCATAACATAATTATATATTTGTTCCGTACCCTGAACAAGGCAAGCCGTGTCGAGTGTTTAAACAAAAGTCAATATTGGTTTGGGATAAAACCGAATCAGTGTTGATTTGCAAACAACAGAATTCGTTTTAAGCACTTTTATTATTTATTGAATTTTTTGTTAATTTGTTTTGTAAATTGACCTTTTCTTAAAAATATATGAAAAATTTCATTAAACTTTTAAATTAAGTTTAATGAAATGTATTTATATATAATTTTTATCAGTTTCTCGAAAGTGTAGTACAGAACAATAAATTTACTTTCATCTCTGACGGTCTTCAGTCTGATATATCGAGTCAGAGATTTTCATATGTAGCATTTTTGACACCTGGTCGATCCAACTTGTTGGATTGCTTCCCCTGGGTTTCTTTTCTTTACTTTCTTTCTTTCCTTCCAATTTGAATGTAACTATAAGGTGAAGCGGATTGCACTTATACCAAAATAAAATTAGAGTATAATGGATTGATGGTCTGTTTAAAGTCCCGTAAATTGCCCACAAAATTAGTTTTGTCTGGTTAATAAACCTGCTAGAAAAGGCACCGAAGCTATTTTTTTCACTGACACATTCTAGGCTTTTACTGAATATTTTGTCTTTCATTAAACGTAAAACTAATATTTATTCGACTGTGATAGCACACTTCTTTTCTAATAAATTCGATGGTTACAAATAACCATATTTTTTATTAAGTTTAAAATATGAATAAATTAATTTTTTATTAAGTTTAAAATATGAATAAGTTTAAAATATGAAAAAATAAATGATTAATGAATAAATTCTAATCTCCGATGACATCGTATATGGTGAAACTGGTTAGGTAAATTAAAGTTTTCATATACAAAAGTGCCGATGTTTCATTATCTACATTGCTAGACCTAGGCCTCTCCAACCAAGGTGCGTCACTACGGCCGAACTTCGGCTACACGCTGGATGCTGTCCCACAGTCGCCCTATAGACATCATCGCTCCATCTAGCTAGGAAGTGTTTCATACTAAGTTGGCATTTAATTCCAACGGTAGACGCACTCGTCTAGATGTACTAGAGTTTACTTAATCTAATTATTATAAACAAATGTGAGATTTCCAAATTTACTAAGCGCAGACGAGAAAACAGAGGAAATCAAACTATATTAAGTTTAGTATATAAATGACTGTGTATCAGTCATCATTATATTACGTATAATTGTTAGCAACGTATATATATTTTTTAAATTTACTATTTCCAAACAGATGTGACTCGTACAACGCAGTACTCAAAGTCACGAAACATTGTAAGACAATAAAACATACAGTGGAAATAGCTCGTGCCGCGAATAAACCTATACGTACGTACGTATTCAGGAAACAGGGCATTTAAAAATGCCTGTTTTATCAAATAGTTATTGAAAAATGTGAGTGAATACTCCACAAGTATTATTAAATCAATAATGTTTGTTTAATCTAACGCTACGATAGGTATAGATTTGCTAGATGTGAAAAAATGTAGTTACCATATATTTACCTCTTAAAGTGAAAGTTATAAGTTTTTGAATAATTTGTGACCTAAATGGTATTTGCGTTCAAAGGTCTATAAATAAGCGTATGGCCTACAGTTATTTATTTCGTATCTATGGGGTTGTTCTTGTCATGTGTGTGTTATAATGGCACCCACTTTACAGAGTACCCAAAAAGAGTGTTTTATTTTTATTAAATTATAATATAATTTGTGGATTATTATGTTACCATTTACCTTCATCGTGTTACCTTTTTTTAATTTTATTAATAATAACTTTAATACGAAGACGTATTCAATTGAGCGTATATTTTATACTCCATATTAAAATATATATTTTTAAATACCTCTAGTATTTAAAAATATTTTTATTTATAAAACAGTCATAACAATCCGGTGCTCGCGGAGTAACTTGAGAGCCCGTGCTGGGGGCCATTGCTTTTTCTGTCATTACAATAGACACAAAGATATCTGTTTTGAGTCACAATAAGACAAAATGATGCGACAAATGTGAATTATTCTACTAAAACTAACAAAAAGTTACTTTTAATTGCCTGATAAGCATCTTACAACAAACTCGCGAAAAGTAAGTTAAAAGTCACTAGTTTGTGACTTTTAGCTTACTTTTCGCGAGTTTGTTGTTAGAAGGTTATCAGGCAATTAAACTAACTTTTAAAAAGGGATTATTTTTTAAAAAAACAAAAGTTTCGTTTTAAAGTTTAGTTTAAGAATTAATTTTTTTCTTAGCCAGACTCTTTATTAAGTGCCAGTAACATAGTTTGGCTATTAAAATCACTTTAGAACTAAATTAAGTAGAAAAATCAAAATCGCCCGTTTTTTGCAGTATATAAAGATATATTTTAAGAAATAAATTATAAAAATAATAAGTAATACTTATTTTTATTACACTATAACAATACTTATAATTTAACTTAGGCAAGGACCACTAATGCGGTTATACCCATACATTTGTCGGCAAAATTGTCAAGAACTTGATTGATATAATGGGTATAAGAAAAAAAAAGGTTTATGGAATTAATTTCTCAAAAAGAATGAATTAATTTATAAGAGGAATAGGTAACCAATAAATTGTAATATAGGGCAACGCATTCTGACAAAAGCCAAATTATAGACATTACTGACTAAAAGTACAGAGAAACAAGTGTGAATCAACAGAGAAATATAAGACACACATTATTGCAATTACCATTAATATAATTTCGAGTTTATTGTTCCGATTGACGCCTGCCACCGACCACTCTTAGTACGCGTCACAGCACATTAGATTGTTGTAAACAACCGGCAACGTACGAGCTCCACGAGGGACAAACGCGTCATAATCATAATATTTAGCGGTGAAATAAAATCGCGCCGTGGCATTAAGGATATCAACACTATGCATTATGTATTTTATTGGCTTATTCATTTCCCCAACATTCCAGTAAACACGTATTTATGCATCGTTATCGGCTATTTGTCGCAGCATTCTTGAATTTTTTACAAACAAGTTTAAAAAATGATAATGTCGTAAAATATAAAAACCAATTCTTGCTTGCATCGCCTTATATGATATGTATGTTATTATATTCTAACTGTTTATATCGATATATACACTTTTTCCGAGAAAAATTAGAAGGGTAAATTGCAGGATACGAACAGGGAAAGCTCTCATTTGACTCGATTATTCAATGGATCTAATTTTTCGATAAGATAGGAAAATAATTTGGATTTGGAGAAGTAAGCAACGAATGTTTATGAGTGACGGTGGTTACTCACCATTTAGCTTCCAGCAAACGGCAAAGGTGAAGACCAGGAAAAACATAACTTGATCAAATTTTCGAAGTTTTTAAGAAGAGCCAGGTCAAGAGTACCCTTAAACGGTGGGCTTGCATGAGGAGAGTGATGAGTGTGGAAGAAGCAAGGAAAGTATGCCGAGATCATAGGAGGTGGAGAACTGTGGTCTCTGCCTACCCCTACGGGAAACAGGCGTGACGATATCTATGTTATGTAGCTTCCAACATACGCGACTATATGTTATGATTTTCTTTAATTTTAAGATATGCAGTTGATTTTGTCAACGTTTTTGGTTATGTATTTTGTTTGTGAATACGTAAAAAAGTCTTTAGAACTACTTGTGCGTAATTTAGTTCTTATCCGAAAAATATATTACTTACCTAACAATAGCTAATGTATAAAAGAACAGTCTAATAAGATTATTCTGAAATAAAGAAAAAAATGTAAATTTAATACCTTGATTCGACCAAAATATTTCGTCTATTTTATTAGCCTTCCGAAATTTACTTATAAATTGAGTTCTGAAAAGGTAAGGAAATGTCATCGCAGCTAATTTAATCTCATTCAGACGTCAATACGCGTGGAACATCAAGAATTAATGTCATTCCAAGTGAATTTTGTTACAATTTTATATATTTATGCGAAAGTAACAGAATGAAATCGCAGAAAAAATTTCCAGTACCATTTTTACCCGATACATTTTTAGACATCTTTTTTGAAAGATATGTTTGTGTAGAGAGTAAAAGTCAATCCCCCTTCCTGGTCGACACTTGTGTATTACGTAACAGAATCGATTGTTTGCTTTATAGCTATAATTTTTAATAAACAGCTAGAACAAACAGGCATTCAATTCGTTGCCCAATACGTGCTTGAATAGATTTCTTAAATTTACAAAATTGACGAACGAATAATGGCAACGGAAGAACATTTAAAGACACAGAAGAGTATTTTTAAGTGTAAGTAATTAATCTGGTTCTGTTATCTAAAAAAGGCGTGTCTCACGTTATGGCCACTAAGAGCTAAGAACTATCCACTTGTTCTCTGACATTTGTTTCTTGGTGCTCGTAAGTGATATAGTTATTGAAACATTTAGTATGATTTCTGACATAATAAAGGGGCTGGTAATGGATAAATATGCGATCTTCCACTAATTATATATGCATATAAAGATACGCTAATGTTCAGAGTACTATTGATGTGGACTGTGAATATGATGATATGAGAATAAATTTTGCAGCAACATTACATACTTATAAATATTAATCGAAAAACCATAAATGTAATTTTCTACCAATTCTTCTTGTGTGTAAAAAGTAATACTTATAATCAGCAGCAAAACGTTTGCTGTAAACGCAAATAAACTATTGTACCACATTCTGACCCGTTCTATGCAAACGAAAATACAACATCTCACTGAACTCACGACTAATTTATGAACACAAACACGTCTCACGGCGGAAGTGTAGCACGCGTTCGCAAGTTTCCACTAGAGCTACAAATAACACGCTTCTCTGATCGATTTGTTGATGAATATTGGTTATGTGGTTTTTGATGAGCAAAATTTTGACGATTCTTATTGTTTCCAAGTTGTTCATATTCATAGGTGTCTTTTCTTGCTTTTAATTCGATTTAATTAGGATTGATATGAAAACTAAGCTATATGAAACGATGAAGCATGAAGAAGAAGCGCAAGGCAGCAAGCAGAAACCGGATGAGTGTCGTCTAAGAACGGGCTAAGTGTACTTAGGGCGCGTCTCGGAGGAAGCCCATTTACACCAATAGACTACCATACGTTAAATGAGGTAATTTTAAAAACTACCTACAGAACCGCTCAAACCACCTTTTTTAGCCACCTGCACTTTTTAACAAACAAATTAAATCTTTAAAAATAATTTTATTAGGTTTCATTGTTTGTATGTCACCGCAAAATACTTACCTACAATAAAAAGGTAAACAGCTTATTGTTATTTGCCGACTCCTGGTCAAAAAAACCAAGATAGTGTTATTGTCAGAATTTCTTCGAAGTTAATCTTTGAAGTGGTAGTTTTGTTTTAAGTAAGTTATTAAGAAATAAACAAAACTAAAATGTAGTATAACTACTAGAAATATTATTACGGTAGTTATCTGATGTCATTTGACCAGAAAACACATTCTCCGTATCTCAACACTTAAAGTCTAATAACATAAACAAATGCCGTGACGTTAAGCTAGAAGGCCTGCTTATGCCACGCAAGAAAAGAAAAAAATTTAAGACTTTTTTATATGATGGCAAACGAGTAGGTGTGTCACCTGATGGAAAACAATCAACGACGCCCATAGATATTGAAGAAGCGTTGCAGTCCTTTAAAAATGTTAAAACTGAAACTATAAAATAAACTGTACTTTGCTAAGTTTTAAATTTTTATCTGCATTTATGACCAAATATCTTTAATACAAAAACATATTAAATACATAAATAAGAACTCTCTCGTAACGTCATCTTTTATGGTGTAGTAGCGCTAATATTTAATTTATAAAATAAAACATAATTTTGCTGTATTTCGTTATATAATTGTCTCATTAATTTAGTTTTATTTTTGGTTTAAGAGTAATTAATTAGAAAACAACTAATTTAGAATAAAGAAAGTATTTTTTATCTTTACACGCTTCAGTACTAAGAAAATATTTTAGAAATTTTAGTATTAAACGATATGAATTTAAATTTTATACACAAAGAAAGGTACTTTAAATAAATAAAAAATTAAAAATTTCCTATATTGAAGCTAGTAAAATATTAATGGTTAACTTAGTTAAGTGCTTTAACCTTTCGAAGGCGTCACAAAGTTTGCGCTTCGTTCCACAGAATTCAACTGACGGACCTGTACGAGAGACCAATTTCATGAATAATTAAAGAAACGACAACTTTTGTCTGTGTTGGATTTGTTTTTTATAGAAATTTAATATAATTATCTTGTTTTAGTACTTCTAAAAATTTAGATGAATTTAATTGAGTGGCAAAATCAGTAACATATGAAGAAACTTTTTAATATTTATAAACAATGTAAAAGAAAAAGGCGGTTTAGATATCTTTTTAATCAGTTCTTTTTATAAAAGCGAGCTGTCTGTTCTAAAGCTTTATATTGTTTAAAAAATATACTTATTACTCAAAGCAAAGTATAAATTAAGGACTAAAGTGTTGCCATTGTGTGGCGTTAAATTTAAATTACTTTAGATGATTCGCCAATATTACCCAGATAGCTGCATCTGGAATTCAAACAAACAATTGCGTTGCGAATTCGTAATTATTTTCTCCTTTATTGTAACTAATAATTGAAAAGAAACTTCTAGATAAACTTGTATTTTTTATATATAAACTTTATTTTATATATTATTATTATATTATAAAAAATAAATTTAAAAGAAATAATGAAATAATCATTAAAACGTCGCAGTTACGAGATGTAAGTTTTTGGAGCCACGCTTCCAACTTCTGAGTCTAGATAAATGTTTACATAGATCACACTCAATTTTGATGTTTGCTCATATCATTTTAATGTTGTTCTTTCACTAACGTTAACCCTTTTTTATTTATTGAATACTATGTGTGGTTGAATCTTGATGCATTAGTATGTTAACGACAAACAATACTAAATTCACATTCGCAAATAAATGCGTTCGACTAACAAATTCATGGACTTCACTTCAGACATTTATGACTATAAATTACGTGAAAACTAAATATGCATCGTAATTTAAGGTAAATATGTAATTAAAAAATAAACATATTCATTTAACTTCTTTATTGTATACTTTTATTATAAATAGTTACGAAGGGTTTTTGTTTATCGCAAATTAATCACACTTAGAAGTCAAGGTGTAATTGCGTGTAATAAATATTTAAATTATAGTAGCAAGCACGTTGAACTAGACATTACAAAGGTGACTTTTTTTTATGGGATGAAGGGCAAACGAACAGGCATGTCACCTGATGAAAAGCAATCAGCGCCGCCCATAGACATCCACAGCGCCTTAGGCAGTACGGAAGCGTTGCCAACCTTTAAGGGAAGTGACATTATGGGAGTCAGAGGGGAGAGGGAGAGGAGTGGGAGGGGAGGGGGAGGGTGATGGGCCTCCGGAACTCAGACCGCTCACCGTACGAAGCGCGGTAGCTAAGCTACCACTCAGACACCATTTTTCTGCGGTAAGTTAGGCTAATTTCAAAATTAGAGCTATTATATTAAAATAAGTACATATTTATTAAAATAAGTACACTAATATTAAAAGCTTCGGGCAATGTCGTAAATGATTCGATAGTTTTTGTAATGATGCAATTTATCATGTTCATTTAAATATTAATAATTAGATTATTAAAAAAAAAATTACAACATAAACTACATGAATAAGTTGATAATGGAGTAGATTCACGCTACTGGTCTTGTCTGAATGTTACACTTGCATTGCTATTTACCTCAACCGATTTGGGAGCCTGATTAATTATAATACAAAAAATATCACTCAATGATTTTCAAAATGTTACAAGAAAAAATATGTTAACAATGCTGATAAAATTATATTTAAGATTAAGAAAACAAAATATTATGATTAAGGCTTTTCTCAATACTTCAAGGAAACTAAGATCTTTATTCTTCATAATCAAATATTACTACGTTTTGTTTGACTATTATACCTTGATAATTTGTAGACGCCCTTATGTCGAGTTAGCGAAAACAGCCAAAGGCCAAATGTTTTAGTTTAACTATTATAATGGTACTGACATTAGACGTTTTGATGGCTTAAATATTAGATTTATTACGGAAATAAAGAATTTAATAGGGAGGAATTGTTATTGTATATTAGATACATAATATAGTCGATGTGAGAGCGTAAACGATATTTTTCTTATACCACACAAATAATTATTAGAAACGTATAAATGAATATTCCAGACCATTCTTATGTATATATGACATGAATCACCGAAATAGAATACGACTATAGCTTATACTTTTTAACGACGCTTACCAGAATAAATTAGAATACTTAGAAATGGTCGTGTTGTGGCATTAACAAGTTTGTCCTATTTATAATTGCTGGTGCATGGAAATAGCAGTTTTAGTGAGTTTTAACACCAACATCAATAATTTTTAACTTTAATTTTTACTCGTTTGTCGAAGTCAATTAACCTCTTCAAGGACGAATTTTTTTAAGTGAGAAAACAATGATAAAATTTTTCTTTTTATTACGAGTTATTCACCTTATATCTATAATAATTCAGTAAGATAAGAAAAAAACAGAAAATAGTATTTTTTACAAAAAAAATAGATTATGTCCTCATATGTGGCTAATTTCTCTTGAAATAACTAAAATAAAAAAAAAGCTAAACGTACACACATGTGCCAATGTCCCTGAAGAGGTTAATTTCGAAATAAGCAAAAATGTAACATGTATCTCAACTGAATATAAATCAAATAAAAAAATAATATTTCAATGCGATTAATCTGAAATGCTGGTTATGAAATAATTTTAATCTACATATACAAGATTTGAATAAGGAACACTTATTTCGTCACTACACAATAAATATCGTATTTTTTGTTCACAATGATTTCTATATATATTAAATTATTTAAAAAAAATATTACAAATGACACTGAACTCAAAAAAAGGTGGTATAATTCAGTTGTTCTGTTTCACACAATTTAAGAATAGTTAGAAAACAAAAGAGAGGGTTCATATATTATACATACTTATAAGGCCGGCAACGCTTCCGCGACTCCTGCGGTGTCGCGGTTGTCTATGGGCGGCGTTGATTGCTTTCCATCAGGCGACACGCTTGCTCGTTTGCCCTCCTATCCCATTAAAAAAAATAAAAAAAATAATAAAATCATAACAGATAACAGTTCATAAAGACTAGTCATATTTGTCGGAGAATTGTAATTGTCGGTTGGATTAGAATAAACAAGTAATGAAATGGAAATTTAGGAAACGTAATGTCGTACACTCCTAGGCTAGAAAGAGCGATGATCTAAGTAGGGCAACTGGCAGACTAGATTATAGCCAATGATCGGGCTAGCGGTGCACCTTAGGACATGCCTGTGTTCATCAGTGTAGGTACTGCCATAGGGTGATGATGATATATTTTATGAAATCATATAAACGTCTATAATGAATGTCTAGCTTTCACCGATAGTTATTTTTACCCTCATCCTCCGAAATATAACACTATACAAGAAGGAAGGAACTACACTGAAATTTATGAATTAAAGATTGGCTTCAATTGGATATATAATATATTCATAACCTTGGTGCGTTACTTCACTTCCACGGGTATAATGTATTCCACCATTGGATATTGTCGCGAAATGATTTTATCTTAAATTGAGTCGATATATCCGCAGTGGTTTGATGGTTAAGAATAATTTATTGAATATTTAAAACAATGCTTAATATTAACGTTACGGATTACAATAAATATTCTAAAATGGTAGAAGAACAGTTTAAATTCATCTAACTATCTAACTAATATGTTTTATTATATTTGTTGTGTTGCTGTTTTTATACCAAATAAAAAGATAATACGAATCGATGATGTAAGTTCCCGTGCAAAATAGAACATAACAATAGTCTAAACAATAAAACTGACTGAGAGAGGGAGAGAGAGTAATTATGAAAACATTGCCGTGAAATACATATTAGGAAGTAGGAGCAAAAGTTTCCGTCAGACGTGGAGCTTGGAGTTTTAGCACTTTATATTTTTTCAATTATGGCCACAAAGCTTAGAACTCATCCCTCTCTTTTCACTTGATGTCACACTGCGTTGACCCCTTCCTTCCCTTTAACGTGTAACATTATTACCAAGCTTAACAAATTTATGTATGACCCCTAATGCGTAGATAATTGAATATTATTCTAACATTTCTGAATATTACAGTATGTTCTACGTATACCGACGTAGAACATAATAGTAAATAACTCCCTTTGAGTATCATATTATGGCCTTCGTGTAAGGAGACGCTTCAAATACAACTCTTGTCTGTTACGTGACTTTTTCTTCACGGTTGTTATCCTTATAAAAAGCACAGAGGTATCACCAAGTTATTTTATATTCAGAGCTATTTTACGTCAGTCATTTATGTTAAAATAAGTGTTATGTTAAAATAAGTTACTATTGTAGGCATCAGTAAATTGTGTACACGCTTTTCAAAGTGTTAGTGTGTATAAAAATAATGTGTAAATGACATTGGGAACAATAGTTGAAAATATGGGCTTTGAAATAAAAAGTAGCTTAGATTTCAACTTTGTGCAAAACTCGCTCAGCTGAGAAATTGCCGTTCATGAATAAGGAGAAATTTATGTCATAGATTTACAGCGATTTCGCTTTCATGCTACTCAAGTGGGATTATCGCGGGTGTGTATCTGGTTCGGCCTCGTCCTTAGTGATAGCTCACTCCTGAAAATACTTCACGTTCTCACTACTTGAACCGATATCGAACATTTATAATACCTCCTACGTCAAATATCGAAATGTAAATGCTTCCCTTCGATTTTTTAGAAAAATAAATAGGGCAGTATATTTTAATAAACGTTTAAAATGTTTATATAAATATTCTTTTTATAATCCTACTTAGTACATGTAATTGTTATTAAGTGTAACATAATCATGAAAACAACATTTTCTCATAAAACTATTAATAATGTTGTGATATTGTATATGATATACCTATGTTTAACCCTGAAGTTATAAGCAATTAGCAATTAGTAGCTAAAATCAAAAACAACAATCACAAGTTGACAAGTCTGAAACAAATTTTAGTTATTTGTAACCCGCCTATTAGTCGTGAATAATGGCAGGTGGGTTACAAATAAAATAATTGAAATTATTATGATATATCATATTAATTATATTAAATTTTATTAATATTAGATTTCTATAATGCCTCAAAACTATATTGGGGTCCTCTACATCTATTCATAAATATACACTTATTTTTTGGGATTTTGTCTTTACATAGAACTTTATTTTATTTATATTTATTGAATATCCCTTTAAATTTAAAATTTCATAAATAAACTATTTTGAGTAGGTCATAAGTAATCTTTTTCATAAGTTTTATTTTGTATAATGTTACAAAATACATTAAAACAGTATAAAACATAATATCACAAAATATTTATTTAGATTGGATTCGAAGATGTTAATGCTGGTAGCCTATTGGCTTTAACAGCTTTATCGTATTCAGGGCCCGCGGGCTGGAAGCCCACGGGCAAGTAAAATATAATTGGGAATCTGCGTAAATCGCAGACTCCATCGGCCTGACGCCGTGTCGGAGGTACACATATGTGTGTGTGCTGATATTAAACTCGTCATGATTCTACGTTAAACATGTAGGGGAGGATTGAACTTTAGTAACTATAGTCCTTATTAGTCCCATAGACCCTAAGGTCTAGGGGGTGAGAACCGACCGGGTACGTGAGAGAATCTCGTGTAAGCGGCCGGTGTAGAAGTGTTCCCTACTCTACGTGCTCGGCTAGAGCCGGGGAGCGTGTGAGTGTTGGTGTCGTGAGTGAATATTTATTTAATTAACTCACGTTTTCTTCTAGTACTTTTCAAATTTCTTAATCCGAGGTCTTTTCAGGCAATCGATTAATACAGTCAAATACGTTCAATGACATATTTCTCGTTGTAAGATCTTACAAAAGGTTTATATTGTGGTTTTATTAGCATCAAGGCATTACATACTTGTCTCATTTTAATTACAATTAGTTCAAGCTCATGCATGCGTAACTTGTACACGAGGTTAATGACATGGCATTAAAAATATAAGCAAAGACTGTACGGTTTTATCGACATACTTAACACTTATAAATGTAGAATCATGGAATATTATGCTTATTAAATAGAATCGTGAGGAACTAAACTTACCTTTATGTATTTATTTTATTTGCAAGATTAATCATAATTACTAAAACTTACGTCGTGTATCGTCTTTTTTCTTTTTTTTTTGTAATTGTATGAAATAAGATTTCTGAATTTTTATGACTTACAAATATGATTGATTCGAAGATGTTAATGCTGGTAGCCTATTGGCTTTAACAGCTTTATCGTATTCAGGGCCCGCGGGCTGAAAGCCCGCGGGCTAGTAAAATATAATTGGGAATCTGCGCAAATCGCAGACTCCATCGGCCTGATGCCTTGTCGGAGGTACACATATGTGTGTGTGCTGATTTTAAACTCGTCATGATTCTACGTTAAACATGTAGGGGAGGTTGAACTTTAGTAACTATAGTGACTTACAAATATTATTTCATACAATTACAAATATTTAAATGCGTGTGTCTCTTTGTTTGTTTCATTAAATAAAATAAATGTATTGTTTTCCCTCAACTAACAACAAATTTAGTTGCGTATGAATATTTTAATTATTACTTTCATTCGCATTATTGTCTTTATTACAAAACCTTAAAATTGGCATCCAACGACACAACTAAGAAAGCATAATAACATATTATATATATGTTTCAATATTTATTGAAACATATATATAATATGTTGCGATAAACACATCAAAGTGGTAGAGCCACGCTGCAGACGAATACTTTGTCAAGAATAGCATATTATTTGTCTGTAGCATGAATCGGCCGGCTCGCCCGGGGAAGTACCACACTCCCGCAGAAAACCGGCGTCTGAGTGGTAGCTTAGCTACCGCGCTTCGTACGGTGAGCGTTCTAAGTTCCGGAGGCCCAACACCCTCCCCCTCCCACTCCCCTTCCCCTCACACTCCTTTTCCCCCTCCTACTCCCATAATGTCACTTCCCTTAAAGGTCGGCAACGCTTCCGCACTGCCTATGGCGCTGCGGATGTCTATTGGCGGCGCTGATTGCTTTCCATCAGATGACACGCCTGCTCGTTTGCTCTCCATCCCATAAAAAAAATTAAAAAATGTAATAGAATAATAATAAAAACGAAAATTCATTTCACAACGTGTTACAACTATCACTTGATTTACTATCACAAAAGGATACTCCTTTACAAAAAAAAACCGGCGGTTTTGATTTTTCTACATTGTTGAAAATAGCTCACTGAATGCGCAAAGATATATTACAGGAAGCCTTTGTCAAAATGTACAAACCGCAATTGACTGTATTGTGAATTCTCAAAAAGAAAAAAAAAATTATAGTCACCTAAGCTAATGATATACTAAAAACGTGAATACTATCCATAGAAAAGCCAATGACTGTGAGGTGCCCGTTTTTTTATGTAAAGGAGTATATAAGAGCTAACATATTATATCAACGTGTTCCACAACGTTCGTTGTGTTTGAAAAGGATTGTAGGGATTTCTCTAAAATAAATTGTTTGATTCAAATTTATCGTCAGATTTATCCCCTAGAGGTCGTACAAAAATACCCATCCACCTGTATCCTCGTCAAAGATAATAATCCAGAGATATAAATTTAGTTTATACTATAATTTTAATTCGAATTAACTTAAAAATATTAAAATATAGACTACAGACAAACTGTACCCTTCCCGATGCGCCCAGAGGAGAGTTACAGTCCAAAAAGGGTAATGAGTAAAACCTTTTTAAAGTGAATTATTTTATTTTCATTAAACATCTAGGAAAACGAACAAGCGAGTCACCTGGTAAGTAATCACCACAGTCCATGGACATTAAAGATACGTTACGTGCCTTAGTGTAAGATGTGAAAATAAGAGGAAACATAAATCAAGTGATAAAGGATTTTGCACTCCAGATATCTATCTACACTGCACTCACTATACACTTAACACCGATATTCTGTATATTACACCGATATACTGTCAGTACTTCCCTGATCAGTACAGTCGTGGTGTATATCTACTATTATAGTATTGTATATATTAATTTTATAACGAGAATAGGTACGTTCTTATAAAATTTCTCTTTGTTCTACTAAACGTATTAATAAAATAGTGGTTAATGGTAAACATTTCTATCAACATACATTATTCGGAAGGCTTTTACCTGTGAGTGAGATTTGGCTTACGTAATACGAAACATAATTACTAGATTCCATTTTCAGGTAAGGTCTTAATAGCGTTACTTAATAGTGATAGTCTTAATAATTGCTGAGAGGGTTATTTATCCAAATAGCATTAGCAAACACAGATGTTATATATTGCTATAGTTAGCTAATGTTCAAGTTGATGGTAATATTTATACTATTATAAGTAAAATGATATAAATAAAATATATGTCCAAAGTATGGTCTAATTTTATTTTAACAAACTGGACTGGTTTCTTTAATATCTTGTATCATTTGCATGTAGTTCAACGTATTTTTATATGAATATAAGATTAATATTCATTATTTTTTATATTTAGCAAAAAATATTGATGACACTGAGAGTCCACCTGCTCCACAAGCTCAAAGTCACTCAGAAAAGTATGGACAGGGCTATGCTCGGAGTTTCTCTATTGGTTACAATTCAAAATGAAATAATCTACCGAAGGAATAAAGCTACCGATAAAGCTCTTCAGGTTAGTTTTGAAACTGAAGTGGTTCTAGGTTTGATTCTTGGAGAATTGATAACCGTTAAAGTAAAAAGGGTATGGCGACATGACAACACGCTGACAACACAGTATTAAATGATAGGCCGCTGGTAGAAACTGGACGCAAGATCAGGGTAGGCGGTGAGCCTAGGATGAAGCTTATGTCCAGCAGCGTATTGCTGCAAAATGATAATGATGAGCGCGGATATACATTAAAAACATTAAAAAGTAGATCATATTTTCAAGTGATATTAGATAATATCACTTGAAATGTCCGTAGAAATGAGTAGGCAGTTTATCACTTTTTTAACGCCCAACTTGTCATTGTGTTTTAGTTCAAATATAAATATTCCCAAAATTCTTGCAACCACTTTACTATTAGGTACATTTTCAAGCTTGAACTTCGCGCTGCTGTTTAGTCTGAAGGTGGCAACAATCCACGAGCGGCGCTCGTGTCGAAAAAGAAGGACGATTGCAATCTTAATTTAAATAATTTAACTAAACCCCGAATACATTTATTTTAAAATAATTTGTGGGTGTTTCAATTTAGTCGCCCACAGTGCGTATTATACTATACTACTATATATAATGTCAATATTTTATAATTCATAAGTTTTTTGATATTGTGTACTCTATTAAAATAATTTTGATGGGGTTTACTAGCTTATAGTTATTTTAAGAATATCAAATCTTTAACAAAAATGTCTTTGTTGAACATATAAAGAATAAATACAGGCTAATTACAGCATAAATCATGTATAGACGGTAATTTTTCAAATGTATTTCAACATTTGAGAATCCTTCAGTTCTCAGACAAGCAATGTTAAAATGAAAAAAATATAAGTCAAATACGGTTTTCTTTCTCAGAAAAAAAAACAATGTATAAATTATGTAAATAAAATTGATAAATTCATTTACAATTCAGCATTCAGTGCCTGTCACCTTCGTCTATCGTCGGATATTGGAGACAAATGCCAGAAGGCCACAGCAGGGGACGTGTAATATCAACTCATGAGTTTTATAGTCTACGATATTTTACCGGGTTGTCACAGAACGTAAATTTAAATTGATTTGAAACACACACATACCTCCCAAGAACATCAAAGTATTTTGATAGTTTTAGAACTGTACTGTAACTGTTTTAAATCTATTTATCTTTTACTTTTAAAGCATAATTCAACATGAAAGAAAAATTTTTTGTATAGTAAATATTACATTACACTACACTAGTTAACAATTTGTAGTAGTTATGAATGAAATTTTATTGTATTTACAATTGGACGAACCAAATGGCGCTGTAGCGTAATTTTAGCTTTCTGCGCCAATGGTAGATTTGTTTCCATATCAAAATAAATATTTCGTAACCAACACCCATTTATTCTGAATCTGTGTGTTTCATTATCAATACAACCACAAAAGTTCACTACTGGACATTGATTTCCCTCAAAAATGAGGAGTGTTGCTTGGCGGTCGGATTAAGGATCGTAAATTGATTATTAGTACTCAGATAGACACTTAATGCACATCTACTGGTTATTGCTTTTATTCACCTTGTATGATGAAACCCACGGGAAAAAAGTGGTACCCACACTCCATGCCGCGAAACACACAACGCATGCGTCCAAACCATGAGTATATATTATATATTGTCCTTGTCAAATAAATTCCTTATATTCATGTCCTTGTTATTTGTATGTTTATAATACAGAAAAGCTACAACACCGAATATCTTGGTATGGTATTATGAGTGTAAGTGTTTAAAATAGTAAATAAAATACGGGATATAATGGGTGCAATCACATCTTGCCATCTTGCCTCGGCTGTCTACCTCACGTACATGGATCATTCACGTTGGTCGTATAGCGGTGCTTAATAAAAGGGTAGTCATAAATTAACTTGTCTATTTAGTTAACGTTTATTTATACAATTATATTATTTTTATTTAAAGTTTCAGTTAGGGCTTACGATAGCGAACTAAAATCTGAATACCGGTATTTGATATTTAAAATTAGAAATATCGGGATACCGGTATGGAAACCGGTATTATTGATAAAAAATTTACTAGTTATATTTTTACTTATCTCAGTTGTTGACTTGTATATTGACTTGTTAACAAATAATATATGAAATCCAATAAATATTGTTCTGAAATGAATAAATATTATTTATTTTATTACATAAAGAGTAGGAGTAGGAGTAGATAAATACAAAAAACGTGCAAGTAAAAAAAAGTATATTAAATTTTATTTTACATATAATAGGCTCGTATGGCATTATATAATTAAAGAAGCAAAAAATATAATTAAATTGAAAGTATTTATGAAATAATATTAATAACTTGCGTTTTGTTTATTAAAGTATGCTCTTAAAAAACATAAACAATCAATCGTTTCATCATCAAGCGAGGACCGAATTTTCGTACAAATATAACCAGCCGCCGAAAAAGCTCTTTCTGATTCTAAACTTGTCGGCACTATTGTAATTAAGAAAAATCATACACATTTTGTAAATACGTTCCTTTTGTTCCTGTTTTTTCAAAAAAAGTAATTTCATCTTTTATTTTTTGTTCCAAACCTGGAATTTTTGAAACTAATATAATACCAAAATACTGGTATTTTTACATAAATACCGGTTTTGAATAACGGACAAAAATCGTCCGGGATTCCGCTATTTGGGATCCCGGAATCCCGGTATTGTAAGCCCTAGTTTCAGTGTGTTAGTTCGTAAAGTCTAAATTGACAGCACTTGGGCTCAGTTTCGAAGTTGCCGCTTGCGGAGTCAATACTTCCAGTTTCGATTCTAACTTCGGGATAAATATATGTATGACTGCAAGTATTTATTCCTATTCTGGGTTCGCCGCTAATCCACCTTGGACAAGCTTGTGGGTGGTATTCGTTCCTATAAACATGGGGAACCGTGTGCCCAGCAGTTGAACAAATATGGGCTGTGAACATGCTCTTCATATTGCCCTATGTTGGTTTGCGTTCTTTAACCTGGCGTGGGTATACTGGGTCTTTAAATGAACAGTCAAAATTTGACACTCGAAATTCTTTCTTCTGGTTCGAGGGAAGGTTTTGGCTATCCCCCCTAAAATTCCGTCAATGGAGTAAACAAATATTTTTCGGTATTTTCATTTTTTAATACTATAGTTAAAAACGGAAAACTTGTTCTGTAGCTGAAAAGACAACAAAAAAAAAGGATTATACTGTTGTGTCTTGTGCGAAACGCCAGTTTGCGAGGACCATCGTACGCATTTTGGCAACAAATTGCGCACAATAATTTACTTCTTTTAAATGATTACCATTAAAATATTATTCCATTTCTATCTCAAACAATAAAAAATAATTTTGTACCGTAAAATTATTATAACTTTTCGTTTATTTTATGACATGCATGAGTTTATAAAATATTCCCCACTTTTAGGTGCTTAAATAATTCAACTTTCTAGACCCACGCAAAAAATACCATATTCTTTTAAAAGCTCATAGTCTAAGCTACAAAAGCCTAGAACCGTTTTTTATACTAGTTTATGTTAGTTATGAATTTTTTAACCAAATTCCGCTTTTTAGACGATTGTTAAATTTATACAAACAACGTTTTTAAATTTTTTAGTTTGACAGTTGACACGTAGCAGACACTTCAATAAGTTACCATATTTTATTCAGATTAGAAAACATTTTAAGCCCGACTGTAACCCAGTATACACACCGTGCACTCGAGAATATAGTATACACTCGCCTGTTTAAAGGGAATAAAATAAAAATCACTACTAAAATATACGTATACAATACTTTTAAATCATAATTTTCTGATTGAATAAACAACCATTTGCAATTTAATTTTTTTGATACGACCGGTTATGCATCATAGCATCATCAGAAATAACTTATAAGTATCTTTTAAACTACCTAAAACATTATTTTTTTAACAAAATATCAATAATTATAATGAAGAGTTGGTAGCTTATTATTCATTAAAAAAGGACAATTAAAAGAACATACATATTTCTTTAAAAATATGTTGATAAGAATAATGAGTTGATACTCGATATATACACGTCCTTCATATAAAAACATGAAGAACGTGTTATTTTGCAATTAAAACACAACAAAAGCCTAACTAAGTTAGAGTTTACACTAACATTCTAACCAGTTGCTCGCCCTGACGTGGATTCGATTTTACTACCCATTGAGTTATTGACGAGAAATTATTTTTTTTTTTCATTTTCTCATTTTTTTCTACTTCATTACTTATACGATTTAATTGAAACAGTATTCAAGAATTTTAGTAATTTTAATAGCGTTGCTAGTATAGCATAGTAGTCGTTTTTGTAAAACTTCTATGTATAGAACAACATAATCTGACATCGATTACTTTTATCCATACATCTACGAGTATATACAATTGTTTCGTTCGTTAAATTCTTATAATATGAGATTTTCTTGCTCTGGTTTAAAAGAATCTTTCATAATAAATACATATATACATAAAATGCTTCTATAAAAATATAAATTAATTAAATATATCGCATAATTATACAATGTAACAATTCTCTTCAAAGTTTTCATTACTGTTAATAACTGTTTATTTAGAAATATGTAGTTCAGTAATAGTTTACTAGATACAATGGATAACTGTTTAATCGAATAATAATTAAAAAAGATCGCCAATTCAACATCAAGATTAATGATTTTTTTATAAGAACTACACATTTTTTGCGATTTGTGGACTATAAAACATAAGTTTATCGCAAATATATATATATATATATATATATATATATATATATATATATATATATATATATATATATATTATATATATATATATTTATTTGCAATAACACTTTGATGAAATTTAATGATATGATTTATTACGATTTAAATTTGGTGATTGTTTTTCAAGGAATTCAGTTTATTTACCTTTTCTCTAGTTTTATCTCTTTGTCTCCAATTTCAAGGCCAACATTAGAATGTATCCGTAAACAAAAACCGGATTGAAGACATCAAATTCAGTTTTAATATCGGCACGTGAGTAGTAGGTATTGTAAAGAAACAATGATATGACGACGGTTTACTCCGCTTGCTATTTCCTGCTTTAGTTGCAACAGAAACAAATTAAGCGCGTCGAACGCGAATCATCACAACGCGCGATTCTGTAATTACCGTAACGCCTTGAATGTCTCAAATAAAACGCACATTAAAAAAAAATGCATGCAGCACATTCAAGGTTACGTCTTTTAACAACACATTAAATTAATCTAAATACTGACGCGATTCACTCTTCACTTAAAATATTGCGCTCATAAGTAACTCGTAACGTGATATTTTGCGATATGAAACGAACTGTTAATCGGACGTTATCGAGAGATGTAGGTAGATGACATTTCGTAGGCAAGCGCCTCTGACTAATGGCGGAGGGCGCGCTGCGAAAGGCAGCGCGCTCACTGACGGTTAAAAGAGGACTGCGAATGCGACCCGCTTTGTTGCCCGGTCCGCTTGCCGCGGAAGCGAGAGCGGATTCTTTGGATCGAGTGCAGCGGGCCCTACTGAATTCGATTGGCTAGACATTTTCTAAATAATATATATAGTTTTTAATCAAAATATTACATGTAAGGTATGTTTAAATGACATACATATTTAAGAATAATTACAATTACCCAACTTAATAATTAAACTTGCGGGAACCACAGATCCCGGCGTAAAACAGAGCTACTCATTTTTTGGTTTTCGTATAAGACTGCTATACAACAAGGTACCAGTAAATTGGCAGCAGCGTCTACTTGAGTATTAAAAACCAATCTACGATTCCGTCCGCCAAGCATAAATATTACGGCAACACCCCTACATTTTGAGGGAAGTCAATGTTCAGCAATGGTTTGTTACGGCTGTATACTGATAATAAATTAATAGACAGCAATAAAAATAAAATACTTATTTATATTTCTTTTATTAAAAATATAAATGTTTTATTATCGTTTAACTTTTTTATGTAAAGAATTGAAAGTCAAAACGAAAGTTACAAAAATATCGTCACCTATGTAAGGATATAAAACGTAAGAGTGTAAGACAGAAAGAACAAATTTATAATGTAATTTAAAGAGTAAATAGATAAATTTGAATAAAATGTGTGTTAGAAATAGACTGTATATAAGTAAAGGAGAAAAAAGGGCTATAATGGCCAAAGTAACACATAATTATTAATTTATTCAAGAACATACATTTAAGGCCATTCAATGTTTTTAACGTATCTTCTTAAGTAAATTAAGCGTGATATAATTGTAAAATGTAACATATTATTTTACAATATTACCATTATATTACGCTTAATTTACTTAAGAAGATACGTTAAAAACATTGAATGGCTTTAAATGTATGTTCTTGAATAAACTAATAATTATGTGTTACTACAAACCCTTGATGAACCGTGACCCTAGACCTAACCGAGACGTACGCGCTTCGCTTCGCTGACAAGAGAACCCGTCGACCTGAATCATCCCCAGTGCATTAACATCCCATATTTCTACTATAAGCTATTATAGATACATTATACACACTAATTGTATTTAATTTGAGAAATAAAGTTTTTTGTTAGTTTGAGACGACCGATTGACTCAGTGGCGGGGCCCTCCGCCCGCGGAGTCAATGGTCGCGGGTTCGATTCCCGCATCGGAATAAATATTTATATGGATTTATAAATGTTTATTCTGAGTCTGGTAACCCCCCAATCCGCATTTCCTTTCCTGCCCATCCTTTTTTCTCTATCCTTTCCCTTCCTCTCCGCCAATCCACGGTCTGCCGTGCCAATGGATGCGTGTCTAGGGGCGAGCCTAGTCGCAAGCGTGCCGATCGTCCCGGGGTCGGGCTCCCCCGGGGACTATGGTGCCTTACCTCAGCATGCAAGGCTCTGCTAGGGCTGACCTCCATCCTCCCTTGTGGCTCGTGGGATTCACTAAGACGAATTTAATATACCTAATTTGTCGAAAAATGACGGCGACGTGGTTCGCCACCCTTCACGTCCTGATTCTCACGAGGGCGAAAAGCGACCAATGACGAGCCGTTTCGCTGCGATGAATGGCAGCGGATGAAGCTCTGTGGTCTCTGTCAACCCCTGCGGGGGATAGGCGTGAATATATATATAAAAAAAAATAAAGTTTTATACATTAACATGTTTCGTTTCTAAATATCTTAGTGTCATTAATTTTTTTTAAATATTATCTAAATCACTCGTAAATATGATAAATAATGAGCTACTTAACATTTTCTACTGATATATAATTAATAATGTTTTATTGCATATGATACGTACATCATTGTTATAACAAAATATATAAATTATTAAACTTACATTATTTATAACAAATATGAAAAACTGTTTATTATAAAGTTATTTGCACGTATAAATGCAAATTACAATATAATATTAAAGATAACTATGAAGTGGTAACAATGATGAATATTATATATTTTATATTATATATATTTTATACGATATTTAAGGCATGAAAATGTGTTGTAATTTCTCTAATGGAAAATAACTGAACACTCATTGTTTTATTCTTTTTGCAGTATCTGTTAGTGTAATGGTTTGTTATGAAATTGCCTATTAACATTAGCATTGTCCTTCTATTTAGCATTTTTTATTTAGACATTAAAATATCTATTACATATATGAATGTAAGTATTCTTTCTGCACATATCTGAATAAGGTTTTATGGTTCGCACAATATAGATATTTTCTCAGTTTAGATACCACAATTTGAATAAAATTCGCTCACTATCATTCAACAATAATCAACGGAAGCCAATGAAAGATCTACGAATTTACTGCTCGATAACAAAATAATGTTCACACTGTGTACCACTTACATATCGGTAGCAGTGAAATATTTATAGTCAATCATTAAATATATTTCATGTACAACATAACTAAGTTCAAGATAAATAGTTTTTATTTTTCTATTAGCTGCGCAACTAAAATCTCACTGTTTGCCATTAGATGGCTCCAGCAGTAAGTGTTGGTCAATTTTGACATATCCAAAACGTCATGAACCAAGGTTAGACATATCCTATATGTCTATATAAAAAAACCGCTCTGACACATTAGTTAATTTATTGTGGCGTCATATATTTTTAGTGGTGTGAAGACGTCTAATTTTGTGCCAAATAATCGTTTTTTGCGGGAAGTATTGCTTTTCTTATTTAATTAACCCTTTGCGCTACAATGACATGTTAGACTCGTCATGAATTTTTAATGTTTATCTGCCTAATGACGAGCTGTACTCGTCATCAAAATAAATTAATAATATAAATAAAAAGAGTACGTATTTGTTAATACGTACTCTGCGATGACGTTATAGCTAGATATTTCTCTCTTTTTTAAGGCATCAATTTGCTTCTTTATATCACTTTATTTATGCAATGATTGACTCAAATTAAATGGTGCATTATTGCATCATTTTTCCTAATTAAATCGAAGCGCAAGGGGTTAAAAAGAAACGGCGGTTTAAGCGCATCGCGAGTTATGCTGCTCTAAGTGAAACAATGTGCCGCGATTGGTTCCGTTGCTTTAAAAATGGTGATTTCGATGGTGACGACTGTCTGCGCGAAGGAATGCCAAAAACATTCAAAGACGCTGAATTGAAGAAACTGATCCGTGCCAAACGCAAGAACAGCTTGCTTTAGTATTAGGAGTTACCCGTCAAGCCATTTCTAAGCGATTGCATACGTTGGGAATCATTCAAAAGTAAGGAACCCCTTATGATTTGAAGCCAAGGAATATTGAGCGTCGTTTCTTCGCCTGTGAACAACTTCTCCAGAGGCAAAAACGAAGGGGTTCCTTCATTGCATCGTGAAGAGTGATGAAAAATAGATTCATTACAGCAATCTAAAGAATAAAAAGTCATGGGGACTGCCAGGTCAAGCTGCTAGGTCGTCGGCTCGGCCAAATATACACGCTGTGAAGGTTATGCTGTGTATTTGGTGGGACCAGGTCGGTGTTGTTTATTATGAGCTGTTGAAACCAAACGAAGCCATCACTGTGGAACGGTATCGACTTCAATTGATGACACTGAGCCAAGCACTGCACGAAAAACAGCCACAATGCGAGGAAAGGCACAAAAAAATTATTCTACTGCATGACATCGCTCGGTCTCATGTTGCCAAACCCGCTAAAATCAACATGAAAACGCTCAAACGGGAAGTGGTACCCCACTCGCCATACTCCCCAGATATTGCGCCGTCCGATTATTACTTGTTTCATTCAATGGCACATGATCTGATTGCTCAGGAGTTCCGCTCATGTGAAGACATCGAAAAATGGCTTGATTCGTGGATAGCCTCAAAAGACGAACCCTTTTATTGTAATGGTATTCGAGCTCTGCCAGAAAGATGTGCAAAAGTTGTAGCTAGTGTTGGACAATACTTTATATAATATATACTTTGTTAGCATTTTTGCACAATTCAGTTGCATTTTTATAAAAAATAAACAGCGCACCTAATAAACAGCCGAAGATCAATTAAGAAGTGCATAATTTTTTAGAAAATATTTCTGCATGACTAAGAAGCGAGCTACAAAAATCTTTATAAACCTCATTTACTTTTCTTCCAATTAGCTTATTATATTTCGCACGTGCGTCGTGCATTATGTACAACACAAATATAGTGCAAAGTGGGCATTCACTCTTTGTTATTAGCTCTTATATTTATATCTTTGCTCTGTTAACCCAACTGGCACTACGTGTTTAAATTTCATTGTAATTATTTACTTACTGATTAACAACCTGTTTACGGAGTTACAAGTTCTTAACCGTCCGTCTATGAATTATCTAAAACCGAGCGGTATCACACGCTTTATTAACATTCTTTATTCTTTGCTTGAAATGAAAAAAATTGATGAAATGACTATGGCAGGGTAAGATAATATATAATTATTATGAAAGATAATTAACATATTATATAATATTGTCGTTCAGTGCCAACTATTATCTAAAATTTCATAGACATATTTTTGTTTGGCCACTTAGTGCAGTGGTTAGTGTACTTAATTTTATAGGTAGTTTACTGGATCCAAATCTAAAATAAACTAACATTTTTGAAGAACGTTAATATAAATTTCGAATGTGCATCTGAATTCTCTTCCAGTGAATTTGCAATTTCCTTTCATTGGAATGAAACCAATGGAGACGCCAAATTAGCGTTTTATATCGTCATACTAGTTTAATGCGATCAAGTGTTTTGAGATTTCACAGAATATGTAGTTGTATTCGTAATTAAATAAGAATTGTAAAATCTATTATTAGTCACACGAATGTCGAGGTCCAGTAGAATATTCTAAATATGGTTACCGCGATAAGAAAATAAAATCTTTTGACTGAGATTATTTTAGTAAAACAGACACTAAACAGAGAACGAGGACTAACATCCGCCATTATTAATCATATCCAAATATAACAAGCTGTATGTAAGAATGTTAAATCAACTGACACTTCATTTGTCAAGCTCAGTCCAGGTATCATTACGTTAGTGCTGCACTAATCAGCATAAAGTTAAACGAAACGGGAATAACTTACTTCGTGTTAGTGATGATTATGCAATTTACCGACGCATGAAATGCAAATTCACATACATATAATGAACCAAATAAATTAAGACGTGAAATTGTTTAGTTGTCTGCAAAACATTTCATTTATATTTTACAATAAAGCTATGGTGATATTTTGTTGAAATAAATAATTTTAAAGGACCTTGTTTTGGCCTTAATCCTAAAAATGAAAAAACGCAACGGTGAAAGTTTGAGTCAAATTCATTTATCCGTTTATTCATGTTAGAGTTATAAAATATTGAATTATGTACCTATTAAATGAAATCTATTTTGCTATATATAAAACAGTGTTTTGTCTGTATTTTCGATACAGTTTTCTGGCTTCGGTAAAGGAACGTCGCCAGAAGCAATTTATTTACGAGTATTTGAGCATCACTTGAAAAATACTAAACCTGATCCTATGCGAATTTCATTGTTCAGAAGTATGATGTAAGAATCTACTATTTTTTTTTTCGGTATATAATTCACGTGGACTAAGTTAGAAAAGAACCTAGTAAACAAATATACTTTTGTTTTTATGTGTTTGTATAAATGTAAATCCAACTACCACTAATTAACTGAACGCTGTTATATAATAGTTTTGTATGATATTTACGCGAATACCCCCACGTATAATAACTACAGGTAATGACACACGACAATCTTATTACTGTTTTTTACGGATTCTTTTTACAAAGAAAAAACCTTAAATAATAATCAATCATTTAACAACAAACATATATTGTTAGACGATTGGTTGTTTGAACATTATCTGAACGTGTCCTCCCTTTTTCTTCTATTTATTTCTTATATGTATATCTAGAACTAAAAATAACATCATTACAAGCACAAGCTAGTAAGTGGAGTACCCTTAAAACTTCAAGACTCGCAGTTGTAAAATGTAGAGTGCACACGCCGTGGAGGAATACGTTCTAGTACAAAAAGACTATCTACAAAAGTTATATAGTCTTTGTGCAATATTAGGTTAAGAAAATATTTTAATCGACATATTTGAGTGAATTCTAGACAATTCAAAATTTAGTTATCTGTAAGAAGTAATAAAGTAAGAGAATAGTAAAATAATAAAAATGTATAAATATCGAACAACAATATCGAAAACATAATATAATAAAAATGTGCAGTACCAGATATATCACGTCAATTAATTTTTAAAATTAAGGATAATTTAAAATTATCCGTCATCTTGAGTTTCGATGCACAGTTCAAAGATGGGCCTCCCATCCAAGTTTATTTTTCCAGATTGTCGCTCCACAGGATAGGAATGTTCCTCATAAGTTTGCCTAAACAATTTCCCGATTCAAAGAGATATGTCGGAGACTTTGGATTTGAATTTCTCATTTTTAATTCTATCCACCATAAGTTTTCCGAGCGGCTTTGAGCTCGTTGAGTAAACGTCATTCGATTCAACGCACCGCCGTTCTTGCGGCACCGCGTGAAAGCAGAGAAAGGCTTAATAGTGATGTTAATGTTCTTAGCTGAGGCTAAGAAGTCATTTTTAATTATTATCATAGTGGCTTGAATTCCTTTGCAATTTTATTGTCGTTTTAATTGGAACATTGAATTATTAATTTGCACCGGCACAGTAAGATAATCATTTTGAGCTCAGTTGGTGTAATTATGAATAATAAAGTTTAAATTTGTTGATTTTTATATCGTATAAAGTATTTAGGTATATAAAAATATGTAAAAATAATTTTTTAAACTTAATTTATGAAGGCATTATGTAAACGAGAATTGTATGTATAAAACTAAAAAACCAAGTAGTTTCAAAATAATTCATATCATTTTCATACACTCATAATTATAAAATCTCAAAAATAATGTTAGCAGATATCACTCTATTTAGATTATTATAACATGTCTCGTCATGTTTTTTCGCCTAAAATATTATAACTTGGTATATTATGGTCGCAGATGTGTTGGCGGCCTCTAACTAACACATACGCTCTTCTTCTCTTGAATGCCCCCATGTCGTAATCACGTGGGAACACCGCAGATAGTAAGTTCTTCTACATTTCCACAACTCATGGCAGAAAATTACGACTAAACTGCACGATGGTTGTAGGCCAGCCATCCAGGTAATGGGGATGGAACCTATAAGGTGAATATATAAAATATATAAAGCTAATGGACAGTCAAAAGTTTTACTCAGCTAAGATCCGCGACAAGCAAAACAATTACAGAAAATTAATAATGTGTGTTTTCTGCTGGATGAAGTGGAAATCAGCCATCAATTCTCCACCCACCAACCACTATACCTAACACCAAACACATTACCACTTTTCCATCTTGTAAATGACACGATGGAACGTTTCGCCCCAACACGAGGCATCTTCAGGTATAGTAGACTCTACGGAAGACAACCGTTTTCGATGTCGTTTACACGATGGAAAAGTGGTAATGTGTGTTTGGTGTTGAGTATAGTGGTTGGTGGGTGGAGAATTGATGGCCAATTTTCGGTAAGTTTTTGGTTTAAGTTCCAAATAAATCCACTTCATCCAGCAGAAAACACTGTTTTATTATTGTTCTGTTATTGTTTGCTTGTCGCGGATCTTAGCTAAGTAAAACTTTTGACTGTCCATATAGTGATGGATTTCCGCAAAGTAACGCCTGACTCCATTAATAATAAATGGCTAATGTTCTCAAAGTGACGTGATGACATCGGTCAACTCAGGAGCATATATATTGAGTACAATAGGGGGCCCACTCGACTTGTTTATATCAAGGGAAGATAGTGTGTTACGCACCGCGCGTTGCAACAACCGAATGTTCGGGATAATGCACTCACATCGAGGTATCGCAGGCGGTGTACTACCCTCGTCATTAATGTCGAGTTTATCGCAAAGAGAAAATCATATTCCCTACGCAAAGGTAGAAATAACGACTGACAGAAATTATTTGAACCGCTTTGGCAAGAGTTCTGGTCTCTTGCCAAAGCGGTTCAAATAATTTCTGTCAGTCGGCACGGGTTCCCGAAAGGAAAGATATCATTTTCTTACCAGTCTTCTCAATATGTTTTGACTTTGCATTACCTATTTCCCTCTTATAGGATTTGGAGACAGCGTTGTATACTTTTTTCAAGGAGTAGACGTTAGCATCTCGGGACGTCGATTCTTAAGCCCAGTTCTGTTACAGCTCTTGTTTGCGGCGTGCTGCCATGTCACAAAAGCGTCCAAACCAAAGCTTTGATCTGCCTCCAACTGGTACTGAAGAGCATAGGATGAAAAGCTCTGCTTGCAGCACCGCATCAGAGACAGACTCGGCACAGACGTGGAACGGGATCATGCGTTGAAAAGCAAACATAGGAAACCAAGAATAGGACGCGAAGAACTCACGCATTCCATTCCAATCTGCTGACTTGTTATGCCAAACGCGTTGGATCCCTGATTTTTGTAGTAGTAGAGCCGCGCTGTAGACGAATACTTTGTCGTCAAGAATGGTATATTATTTGTCTATATCAGAAATAGGCCGGCTCGCCCGGGGAAGTACCACACTCTCACAGAAAACCGGTGTGGTACTGGTAGCTTAGCAACTGCGCTTCGTCCGGTGAGCGGTTAAGTTCCAGAGGCCCAAACTACCAGCTGTGTCAGACCGTAAGCCGAAGTCATATGCAGTTCTCCCCACGTGTTCGGTTGTTCGTAACCCGAGCCAGTCGATGTGGTAGGCATTAAAATCACATAGAATGACACGCTCCGCGGTGGGAAACTGTTGAATAACGCTGTCAGTCGCATGTTGTGTGTCCTCAAAGAGCCGATCTACACTGTCATTACCCCCATGAGATCTTTACAGACATGCATAGATGCGTGGATGATCATCTCAGTCGACATGCAACCAGAGGATAGATAAATCCTTGTTTTAAAAATTGGCCAGGCGTCGGTAGCAAATATCCTCCCTAACGTACGTACATACACCGGCACGTGGCAAAAAGGAATGTTCTAATTTGAAGCCCGGGGAGTTGAGGTATGACGTATCAGTAACGTGTTCAAAGATTTCTGAATCAAAGTAAATACATTAGACCAATGGAATGTTGCCAAGTTACGTTGGTAGCTCAAATATATGATCCCAAATGGTACCAGATGTTACAAATGAAATAACAATTTTAAACTTTTTATTATATTATAATATCAGATTATATAAAAGATAATAGTTCTGGGTACTTTAATTAAATATAAAATAAATTAAAATTGCGCTAAAGAACCATGAATCCATTAAAATATCAATTATATCGATGCGATCTATACCGCCAATATGATTTAAAGATTACTTATTTTTTTAAAAGGAAAATATAATCTTATAAGAAACAATAAAATACAAATAATAATAATATAATAAATATTATTTGTTTTTTACATCAATAGAACATTTTTAACCAAGTATAAAGCATGTTCCATCCATGAATACCGAATACTTAAACTGTGCGCATAAAATTATTTGCATTGCATGCGACGTAAAAAGAGTCATTTCAGATATCACACCCATATCAGATGACTGCCACACTGAACAAAAAAAATAAACATATTTGTATGTTTCGGGTTTCCAGACTTAAAGATTCAATTCTTTGATTATGGCAACTATCAGTGAATTCTACCAGTGTCAAGTCCATCATGGAAGTCACACGATCAAATAAAAACTCAAAAAACAAATTTATAGAAAAAACAACTCGCACCGTAGTAACCTTTACGAGAGTACTAGAGAGTTTAAAAAAAGACTTAAAGACGAACGCGTGTAAGTCAATGTGAGTCTAAAGGGTAGAATTTTATTTTTTATTATTGTTTGCTATCATTTACCAGTCATTTTACAATATTTTTAAGATGATCGTCAAATTAACAATATTTTTATGATAGCAGTCAAATTCACAATATTTTTAAGGTATTAGCACAATTGCGGATGATTCGCTTTTAGATTTGAAATGGAGGTTCGTTTCATACCATAGATAGATTATTGTAAATGTTAGTATGACCAATACCATGAATGCCGATAAGGGTCATGAATTGAAAGCGTTTACATATTTATTCTAAAGTAAAAAAAATGTACTTAACGAATTAAACGTTCTATATTTTTTCGCAGCCCATATATATTTCACTTTTAAGCGCGGGCCGCCACTTTTCTGGAGGAACGGGTATTAATCCACCACGCTTGCTTAATGCGGATTGGCGGGGTAACCAGACTCGGAATAAATATTTTGCGGGGTGTGGGAGGGACGGAATAAATATTGTAGGCGATACATATGTATGTATACCTCATTTGACTGAGGCGGCAGTCCCGACACTAAGATAATTGGTAATCAAAAATAGGAAACAAAAAAAAAATTAAAACATTGTGTCATAAATAATGATAGGCTTAATAGAAATGTATATCTGTACACAAGTTTCGCAACATTGTAATCAGTAAACGAGACACCTTATTAACATTCAAGGTTCGAAGTCACATCATGATTAAATACTGTCTCTCAGGAACAAAGGGGTGGAGTATCAATTACCTTTCCGGTAGCTCATGTTGTCTACCTGCGGTACACCTAACTGATTAAAAACATTGTACACTTACGTACTAGTGTAAACTGACTATGCATTAACTGAACTATCAATTCATTTTACTCTGTATTCTTTTACATTAAGGAGAATACTTAGAATCATCAGCTAACACTTTTTTTTGGAAAACCAAAAGGTGTTATTGAATCATATTTCTTAATATCTGTAATAATACATAAATAATTACACCATTTTATTTTTCGATCCAAACCGCCAATACTAATCACGTGGTTTGTGAACAAGTGACGTGATTAATTTTCATTGATATTTGCCGTTGTCGATATAATAACATTTTGTTTATTGAATAAAACTTAAGTTTCTTGAAACTAAGAAAAATATTGTCATTTTTAGGATTTCTAACATGGAAGTTATCGTTTCGTGGCAAAATTATATATTTTTCAATACAGTCAACATCTCTTTATGTAAAGTTTGCGATTACGATCGTGGTTTTGATGCTACCATTAGACTATTATTGTAAAATAGATTTTTATATATAAGCACGTATAGCTTAGTTGGAATGGTTGATAAGAATTCTGGTAACATCAAAAAATCGCTCATCTTTTTTAAAAAATAATAATAATATAGTTATAATGAATAAAATATTAATGTAAATTTTTTTTACACCCCTACTAAAGTAATATTTGAAATATTTTTTGTATTAAATGGGTGAAAAATATATTTTTTTTTCTGATTTGAAGATGTTAATGCTGGTAGCCAGTTTGACTTTTACAGCTTTATCGAATACTGGGTCAGCGAGCTCGGGGTTCCGCGGGCAGCTCGGAATCCCGCGGACGTGAAAAATATTGATTGTAAAAATAATTGTATGAAAATTTAATAAAAATGTCCATGTTTTGTCTTTAACACATTACTAACAGGCCATTTGTTCATAACATCTTTGATTATGATGTGTGCTCACCGAAAAATGATGTATATTTTTTACTTTCAGAATATTTTCACATTCATAAACAATATACATATCTGACAAACAAGATACAGAAATTTAAAAATAGAACGAATATGACATAAATAGGCGGGAAAAGTCCTGTTTCAATAATTGAAGCAAAGATAAAGCGCATTTATTTTGTCTTTATGTTAATATTGAAAAAAAATATGTTACATGGCAGTAATTTCAATTCGATACAAAAAAAAAGTTTCTAAAAATTAGATGACGTTCAAAATTTAGGCACCTAGACTTCCCCAAAAATAAATTACACCACATATACCATTACATGTAAAAATAGAACACAAAGCAAATATTTGCATATGCATGAACACGGTTTTAGAATATCCTCTTTATGTCTGATTATTACGATAACTGCTAATCACCCTTAAACAACGAATCAGTTTAAATAGATAAAGTGATTTCTAGTCATTACATGGCGTTATTAATATAATAACATTTTTACTGTGAATGCCTTAATCATATTTCCGATCGAGATCAGGCGTAATCCAACAATTTGCCATTTTTTAATAAAATGTATTTGTTCCAACGGTGAAGAAAAAAATTACTAAATACCTACATGATAACCTGGCAATTTTATGTAGGTTTCAATAAATATTATTATAAAAAATGTCTACGTATAAAAAGTATTACGTTTGCGAAGACGCGATCTCCATTCCAGCATTTGACTCTACTCTAACGCTTGTCAGTTCTCCGTCAGACGTATGTAAGTAATCCATTGCAGTTTACAATCACGATGGGCTATATCAGTGACTTCGGGTTTCCGGCGCAATAAAATATTAGTATAAGTAATGATTATTTCACTGTAATTCATAGATATCTAGATACATATTGTCACGCCTGTCTCCCGTAGGGGAACCCACAGATCTGCTACGATCTCGGCATACTTCCCTTGCTTCCTACACGCTCATTATTCTCCTCATGTGAAGCCCGCCGGTTAAGGTTACTCTTGACCTGACCTTTCTTAAAAACTTCAGCAATTTGGTCAAGGTATGTTTTTCATGGTCTTCCCCTACCGATCCTTCCATCCACATTCGCAACGTAAATTTCTTTTGCCAGTCGTCTTTCATCCATCCTCTCTATATGCCTAAATCATCTAAGCATCCCTTTCTCAACTTCACTGTAATTCAATGTTGTGATATGAATTTTATGTACACATAAACATGTCAATATGTACTATTCAGCACATTTCAGCAATTTATGCACATCAATATAACGAGGCACAAATGGGAACTGTGGAAAGGAAATCAGAATGCTGTATAAAATATTTGTCTCGCAACGTCGCGATGGATATATGGTTGTCTTACTTGAGGATTTGGGGCGGTACTATCGGGCTTTGTGTCGCTTACCTGAAACAGAAATGAAATTCATAGTATTACACACTTAATGCCATTAGGTAATCTTTTTCAGTCAACCTTCAGTTGCAACTAAGAAATTTGTTTGGAATGTTGTGTTGAAGGTGGTACACCTAGTTAAAAGGACAAAAAAAACTTAACAAAATATATAAATTCACTGGTTTACTTTCAGTTATTAAAATATTATTATATGTAATCGGATTCATTTTATTTTACTTATTTTAATCTAAATAAAGTATTTATAATTAGATATGCCATATTGATTCCTTTACGATAGATGATTAATTCCTAAAACGACATATGAACGAATATACAAGTTATCATAACGAAAAAATTCTAAGAAATAAATTATGCATTTTCGTAGACACGCACGATACACGACGAAAAATGTATAAAATGATAACAAAAAATGATTGGTAATTAATGATACGTACTTTCAAACTTTTCTTTCGATATATACCTCACAATTCTGAATTTTAAGAAATGCAATGCGAGATTTGTTAAAAGTGGAAGCGGGTTGTTGGGGCTGGCCGGCGGTCGCAGGGTGCGCCGCTCGATATCGAGCGGCTATGACGCAATCGCCAAACCATTTATTGAGAGTAAGAGCTTATGAAGAATTCTTAAAACATAATAAACACCAAACCTAAATTTTGTAATCGAGTAATTACTAATACAGCAAATTTTACGTTTTGATGCCCGCGGAAAAAACAAAGTAAAATTAAATCCCATATGCATAGTACATATTCTTTTCTCTTTATTTTCGAAATGGTATCAATCAATCAATAGCCTGCGGCAGTCCACTGCTGGACATAGGCTTTCCCTAAGAAATGCCACCTAGCCCAATGCTTCTACCAACCGCCGAAGGCTTCTACCAACCGCCCTGCGTAGATCGTCGCATCATCTAGCCGGGGGGCGTCCCACACTACATTCGAGTGAGGGGCTGGAGGGAAAAAGCTAAATGAAGATCCGACTGGAAAAATTTACTGAACCAAGCTAAGGCCCACCCGTGGCCTTAATTTTAATGCCTTGATGATGATGATGAGGTTTGTATCAATAAACATATTTACTAACTTATATTAATACGTTGGTAAATATGTTTATTAATACAATCGCTTAGCCAATGGGTAGAATACTCGGCTTTTCGGCAAATACCCACTTCTCGGTTCAAACACCAGTCAAAACGTTTTTTATTCACTAATAAAATTTAACTTTCAGACCTCGGTAATACATATATAAATATTTATATAGTTCCTCAAAGTAATTCGTAGCATGACATTCGTAATGCGTAATTACCAAACATATACACACCATAACATTTACAATTCAATAGATAACAGATTCAATTACAAATCAATCAGAGTAAGTGCCAAATTCCTGTTCATTAGAGTTACTACGGTGCCGTCGCTTTTGGTAGCCGACTGAAGTGCGTGTGACCGTACAAAATTGCCACGTGATTTACAAAGACCTGGTCTTTGGTAACCGCTTCCGTCTATTATTATACATAAAGATATTATACAACATACAAATATAACATTTCGGTATATCCCTTTTATTACTAAACACCACATGAAACATTTTATTATGTTTATATTTATTATAATAAGCGAAATGTGTAAAAAAACATATAAATTTACCACACAAGTGTTTTAATATATATATATATATATATATATATATATATATATATATATATATATATATTAAAACACTATATCTAAATTATTATATTTTTGCAAGGACATGATATCTTTATAATTTGTGCACTTTGTTGAATATAATATTTGTTAAATATGTTTTATGTATTATAACTTTTGAATGTAATTTTGTAATGTGCCTTTTGTGAAATTGGTACTGAAGTTTTTATTGCCCGTTGTAGAAAAGTCCATTGCAATCGACGTTTAATAGGTTCAGTCAATAATATAATGGGCATGAATACGGGCACTGTCCTGTTTATTTTAGACATACTGAAAATATTAATATTATTTATTTTAAAATCAATGACGGTTATTTCCCCTTTTTTTTGCAATGCAATTTATGTATGTATAAAGAGAAAAGAATCTTATATAAAAGAACTCTGTTTTACTATTTTGTGTCAGTTATAATATACTGAAATGTCTTTGTATCAGAGTAAAAATCGAAAGTAGCTTCTGCTCTTATATGATAGAGAAGAATTATAGTTGAATTGCCAATTTTGAAAAGATAATATTTCCGTTCTGGTACTGCTATAAAAATACAGTAGACATCATAAAAATATGTACGGTTATGTTCAAATCCTTTATTTATTCAACAAAAGAAATTACATCTCATTTGTCAAAGTATTTAAAACTCATACGTAAACGCTACGTAGTATTTGCGACTTTGCCATTACGATCTTAGTACTCAAGTTTTTTATTTTACCTACTAATTATTAATTTATAATTATTTTGTGACAAATAATTTACTCAATTTTCAGTATTTAATTGGAGTCGGTACAGCTCTGTTTAAAGTAAACTAAAAACTCTAATGTAACTATGAGTTAAGGCGGATACACTTAGTCCTCACCCGCACTTAGGGTTAAATTGTAGAAAATTTTCAAGAAATCTTAACAAGAAATTCCATTGAAATCCTCGAATATAATAAAAATAATCCCTCTAAAACATTTCCATTAAAAAGGCAAAAGATAAGAAAGCATTATGTTAAATGGCGACCTAAGCTGTGCCGCCAGCCTGGTACCCCCGGTATTGTGGGTAATAACACTTTATTGCCACGCAGAATGTGAAGTCATTTCGCACGCTCAGGATGCTGGCCACTTGTTTTATTGTAAAGAGCGTTTTACAAATATGTATAAAAAAGATTCCTAATAAATAAAGTGTTATTTATGAAATAAAAAAATATGTTTCTTGACTACTTTATTTTTTAATAATTATTCTTATTTTTAATGCGGTAACTTTTCAAACTGATTGAAAACCTTTCAGAAGTATGTTGTATTTATTTTACTTTATTGTATTTATGCGTATTCTACTAGAACCTTTGTGTCATATGCTATACAGCATGAGATATATCACAATACGTTATTATAGACATTATTTATAGTGACAAAGTTTCGCAAATGAAATTTGGTGATAACTATATATATATATTATATATATATATATATATATATATATATATATATATATATATATATATATATATATATATATATATATATACATATATGTATATATATGTATATATATATATATATATATATATATATATATATATATATATATATACATATATGTATATATATATATATACATATATATGTGTGTATATATGTATATATTTTAAATTTTTCTATATTCACGCCTATCCCCGCAGTGATTGGCAGAGACCACAGAGCTCCATCCGCTACCATTTATCACAGCGAAACGGCTCTCCATTGGTCGCTTCGCGCCCTCGTGAAAATCAGGACGTGACAAAGTAAATGTTATTGCTAGGAAAAGAGGAGTGAACTATTATATAACATTTGTAATTCCGAATTCTTTTGTAAGGGAATAGTTTTTAGCTCTATTTATAATCTTTCACTGCTTTATTTAAATTTTTGGTAGTGTTAGAGCCACCCTGCAGACGAACACTTTGTCAAGAATGGCATATTATTTGTCTGTAGCATGAATGGGACAATCCGCCCGGGGAAGTACCACACTCCCGTAGAAAACCGGCGTCTGTGTGGTAACTTAGCGATCGCGCTTTTTGTGTTTCGGAAGACTAACACCCCCCCTCCCCCTCCCTCCTCCTCCCATAATAACACTTTCCTTAAAGGCCAGCAACGCTTTTGCACTGCGGATGTTTATGGGCGGCGTTGATTGCTTTTCATTGCTTTCCAGGTGACACGCCTGCTCGTTTGCTTTCCTATCTCACAAAAAAGTACCTACCATCGTTATCAATTTTATGTATTGTACTTTTATCTTTTTACAATAGCAAAGAAAAGCAGTAAATGTATTGAAAACTCTTTGTTATATTATACTTTTACTATTGGTTTTATAGATATCAGGTATTAAAATCGCACTAATGACTGTAACACAAAGGCAAGTATTATATTAAAAAGCGGAGTTGTTAGTAGTCGGGATGTTGAGGTCGGCAATCACAATCACAGGGTGCGACCCCAGCTATCGACCGGCTGTGACGCAAGCACCGACCAAACCAAACCAGCCGCCCAGCCTTGAGCACGAAATTTTACGAGGACACTTAATTCACAAAAGACGACTATGTAACATCGTAAATTACACAAAACTTTGAGAACAATTAAGAATGTTCTTGAAATGACAAAATACTTACTCCGCTAGCTCAATGACCCGAAATGAATCTTGGCCTTTGAAACGAGAGTCCTCCATCTTTCCCTGCCTTGCGCTAATTCTTGCCAATTGCTGGCTTAAAGTTTACGCAAGTCAGCATCCACCTGATCTCTTCAGCGATATCTGGGTCGACCAACTGGCCTTCGACCATTTGGTCGGCAAAAAAACGCCCTCTTCACACTCCGATCTTCGCCCATTCCCTCAAGGTGACCGAACTATTAGAGTTGATACACCTTAATCACGCCCATAATGTTTGGCTGATCCACCAAGTCTTCTATGTCGGCGAGATAGACATGACAAAATAAAAGACAAATATTCAATTATTAAAGGAAACTGATTTTAACTGTACGTATAATTTTAATGATCTAATTGGCTCAGTGGCAAAGTTATTTATAAGTATTTATTACAAATGTGGGTGTCCCGTCAATCCACCTTGAATAAACGTAAAGGCTTATTGTCTATTGGTTTAGATATATGTAGACCCAGCAATAGGAGATATGTCCATAGGCAATAAAAAATAACTTTTATAATTTTTATCCTAAATAAACAAATTAAGTTTACTTGAAAAAAAAATTTGAAACTATTGAAAAAATAGGTTCATAATCACGTCATGTTTTTTCCGTCACATCAGCAAATCGGAACACTCATTGATATGGTGATAGTTCGAACTATAAACATCGCAGAAGTGGTGGGTTCTGATGTCCTAAATTAAATAGAAGTTGCTTAAGTGAGTGCGGTTTTGTATTCTGTAACTATTATAAAGGAAAGGAGAGAAAATCAAAAGGAACAAAAAGCAACATGTTTTTGTTAAGACTTAATTATCTTCAGTAGTTGTGAATATTTTTAAAACTGCAATATTTTTTATGAACTTAAAGTAGGAGTTAAGAACTCGATATCAAATATCTTTAATTAACTTTCTGGGAGACTTTGACGGTAAGTTTATCTCAAATGAAATATCCTTTATTAATGTTAGCCGCCGGAGAGCCAATTAATTGTCTATAATTTTTTAAGAGTAAAATCAGACACATACTTTCTTCTTTTTCACAACTTTTTCTTCTTGAAATAACGTTCATTATATACTTAATATTCTTTATAAATTTAGAATAATATTGTAATTATGTTAACAGAGAAAAAATAAAAATATATTAATTAATAATTTTTCAAACTATTCTTATAATTTAGGTTTTATTCAAATAACATCTTGTATGGGTTCTAGAAAAGGAAAATATTTATATGCGTAAAAAATAAGAATCTCCATATAACAGAAAGATGAGAAACGATTCCAAGTACATATGTAGGTATGTGTGCAGTGTAATTGCTTTTGGCTCGCTTCCATATTCAAAGCCGACGTATATGTATTTCAGGTTTTAAAATGAAGGCACCAAAATATTTACTTACTCTTGAATTCTTATTAATAGTATAAAGGAGTAGTAATCAAATTTAAGTACACTAAACATAGTTAATATCAGCAGTTCTTTCAATGAAAATACGAGTTTAAGCGTACCAACAGAATAAATATTATATTTACTCTCCATATAAGATTTTTTTATGGGATAGGAAGACAAACGAGCAGGCGTGTCACCTGATGGTAAGCAATCAACGCCGCCCATAGACATTCGCAGTGCCATAGGCGATCATACCTTCAGCGATGTTTCCGAATCGATACGACGTGGAACCTTCAAAAAACAAGCCTAAATTTCTTAAAGGTCGGCAACGCTTCCGCACTGCCTATGGCGCTGCGGAAACGTGTCATGGGCGGCGCTGATTGCTTTCCATCAGGTGATACACTTGCTCGTTTGCCTTTCTATCCCATAAAAAAAACATAACATGAATTTTATTCTTTTCATTATATTTGTTATTAATAATAACGTAGCAAAAGTAAATTTTTAATGTGTGTCATGACTTAATAACCATTATGGGCGAAATGAAGGCGTATCGACTTCGTTGGCTCAGTCTCTTGAGGGAATGGAGGAGGTCGGAGTGTGAAGAGGGAATATTTATGTCAATCAAGTGGTCGAAAGCCAGTTGTTCGACCCAGATATTACTGGAGATATCGGGTGAATGCTGACCTGCGTAAACTTCGGGTCAGCAATTGACAAGAATTAGCGCACGACACAGAAAGATGGAAGAGTCTCGTTTCGGAAGTCAAAATCCACTTCGGGTCACGGAGCCATGGGAGTAAGTACTAACCTTTTTTTTTGTAAGTCATAACATGGCATTGAACTCTATAAATACAAGTGAATCTAGCTTGGGGGTCAGTGATAAAATTCTAAGAGCAAATACTATCCACTAAAAATATTTTGTTACAATTTACAACCGATTGTCAATAAAATCTATTTAATTTAATAATGTATAGATTATGAATTTGATCTGGATTATTTAGAATATCATTCCCCTTGAGTACTTGACCTTCTTTAAGGTTACACTGTTTACGCTTCACGACCACGACACGGTAAAACTTACCCTCTACAGTGCGTTCCGCATAACTCACACTAAACCACTTATTACTTTTGTCTTTTGACGCTGCTTTCATATAAGTTGCTATGGCCACTAATGGAAATAGAAGAGCTTTTTACCTTTTTCTTATTTTAATGATGTCGTCTTTTTTAAAAGGTGCGTCGATTAAAATTTAAACATTGTGACATTATTTTACTATTGAAACCGTTTATAAACTAAAGTATTATTCATATGTTATTTATTTTAAACCCAATTTAGTTTGATTACTTTTTTATTAAGACAACGTTAGCTTGTAAAAATCATATAAAAAGCTTAGTATGCAGTGAAAGACCTATTCAAACATTTACATCGATGAGAGAAAGGTGGATCTTGTCTGTTTAAAATGTATACATTTTAAAAATATTTTATTATAACTTTATTACCTAAAATCGTTTGTTTTTTAAAGTATCAAAAACTAACTATAAATATGTCTATAAAATAAACTAAAACCAGTTTTTGGAAATTTATTTTTCTACTTTTAAATACCTGTAATAAAAGCAACTAATGTAAATGAACGGCAATAATATGAAATGTCATCGTTATGGGTCGCTGAGACAATGGATAACGGCTATGGATGGGATTTATGTAACCGTTATACTATTCACAAAAGCTTTAGCTTCTCGCTTTAGTATTTCTTTTCTATTTAAAATGTATTTTGAAGAGATCTACAGCAGTCGGAATGAGCCGTTTGAGTTTTCCAATACAAAAAGCTTAGTTTCTTTTTAGCAGAGCTCTTCTGTTATAAAATTTCATGAACGTTTGTTGGTGATTCTGTTATATTTATCAAAAACACAGAAGTGGAAAATCAGGAGGTTCAAACAGAAATGTTAACCTTTGCAAAAATAGAATAATTGTTTGTCCTAGTCTTGGAACATATAATGAGACATTTTTTCTTAAAGCCAATATGTCGCGAATCTGGGTACTGGACCTTCCCATTTTTTGGAGAAACGAACATTTACTTACATGCCTGTCCAAAATGGATTGACGGGGTAATAATGATGGGAAAAGTCAAGGGTAAGAGACGCGTGGGTCTGTGAAAGAAGTCATGGCTTCACAATATCATAGTGTGGACAGTTGTGCTGATACTATATTATGATATCATATTAACAAGTGCAAGTTGCTGACGATCAAACGAGTATCTCTAATTATCGACAAATGGTAGTACAACTAAACATAAGAAACAAAAACTTAGATAAGCTATTAATCACTGATTCTTAATCAGTAAACAGTAGGTATAAAATATGAATAGTAATTGCAGTGCTAGTATATATATTAATTGAAGGATCTTAAAACCATTTACGGTGCATTGTGCAAAAATCATTTTAATTTTCAAAAAATAACTGAAAAAGACAGACGCATTGATTTCTTTTCGACGTTCAATAAATATTCTGGAAATGATATTGCAGATGTCTCGTTTACCTTTCAAACCCATTAAAAAAATATTCAACATCTGCAATATGTCTAATATTGCTGGTGTTGATAAAGCTTTTTTTTTTAACACAAAAGCTTTTTTTTTAACACGAAAACGTATAATCCTTTGATAATCATTAGAATAAACTTATTTAGGACTGATCCTTTTGTCACACTTTAGTATTCAAAGTAGGATGGGCGCTGACGAGGGTCACCTGCGAGTAAGAATATTTATTTTAACGAAATATTAAAATTGTAATGTTGTTAACGCGTAATAATATTCATGAATAATAAACTCAAATATAATAGTCGTTGTGGACGATGTGTTAAAATCATGACACAATAAAATACATTTTAAATTATCTTTCGAAAATAAATTAAATTAGTAAAATATTAACCTGCAATGATATACTGGTTGAAAATTAATGTAGCACTTTCAAGCTGAATAATGAATGTATACATACATATATATATATATATATATATATATATATATATATATATATATATATATATATATATATATATATATATATATATATATATATATATATATATATATATATATATATATATATATATATATATATATATATATAAATTGTTGATTTATTAGATTACAGTGGTTCAACTCTTCTAGAGCATCTAGAGCTCTAGAGCTTCTGCCAAGTTCCTCTTCCTCTAGCGATTCTGCCAAGATCACGATATCATCGGCAAAACGCAAGTGTGAGATGTACTTACCGTTTACGTTTATGCTTCGTCCTTTCCAGTCTAGCGTCTTGAAAACGTCTTCCAGTGCATTAGTGAACAGTTTGGGGGATATGACATCCCCCTGTCTCACACCGCGATACAACTGGATTTGTTTTGTTTGACTGCCCTGTACTCGAACGGACATCGTGGCGGCATTGTAAAGACATCTCAATACCTCGATGTATCGATGATCTACCTGGCACCGCTGCAAGGCTTCCATGACAGCCCAGGTCTCAATGGAGTCAAAGGCCTTCTCATAATCCACAAATGCTAAGCACAGGGGCTGATTATACTCGTTTGTTTTCTGTATAATTTGCCGCACTGTGTGAATGTGGTCTATGGTGCCGAATCCTCCTCGAAACCCAGCCTGCTCTGGGGGTTGAAACTCGTCAAGTGATGACCCTCGAAAACAACTTATAGACATGGCTCAGGAGCGAGATGGGCCTATAGTTGCTAAGTAGCGTCCTATCCCCTTTTTTGTGGAATAAGACGACTATGCTCCTGTTCCATGCCCGAGGAGTTCTCCCATTCTGCACGCATATAAAAATGAGGTCTAAAAAGTGGTAATCTATATATGTGCATATATGTGGTGGGTGATAATCTATATATGTGGTAATGTATATATGTGTAAGAGCAATCTATATATGTGTATGTATTTATGTAGCAAAATATATGCACATCTGTATCTAAAAGCGTACATGAATTAATCCCAGAAAAACAATTTTTCATTTCGTTTATTTTCTTAGATAGTTTACATTTTTTTTCTTAGTCTAAGATAAAGTATATTGATCGAAAATATAGATTTTCTAAATTGTCGTATTCTTTGTATTAAAATTGCTTTAATTTTTGTTATAAATTAGGGATTAAATATAGCTCAAATTTAAATATTTCAAATTTTGTACAAACTCTTAAAATTCACAGACAAGAAAAAGCTATTCTTCACTTTAAGCTTTGGTTATTTCTGGAATAAAATTAGACAAAGTTTTATTTTCGATTTATAAAAGCATATTTAAAATTTTTAGTAAACTTAGTTTAGAAATTAAGTTGTTATTTTAAGTACTAGTATTTAAGTATTGAATTTTAATAAACATTTAAAGTAATTAATTTGTTACTTCTTGAGATATTTGTTAATCATCGTGAATATGCACATTTAAAAGTTTTACTTGGATGTTACAATGCCTTACAAAGGAATTAAATGGGAGGATATTCTCAACCTTTTGTTCTAAATGTAAATTGGAGGGATTTACATTTAATATAATTAAGATAATGTTGTAAATGCCTCAAGGCAAACATCGTTGATCCGCACAAAAAGAAGAAATCTTGGAGAAAGGCTTAGAATCAAAAATTACTTTCCGTTTAAGTGTCTAATACTATATCACGTTAATTTATTAAATAACACACTCATTGTTAGGAAATGAAAGTGATAAAAAAAGCGGGATTAAATGACTCTTCTTTGGTGAACATGCTCCAGTTGATAACCTTAATATATATGTTTATTTTAGGTAATTACAATGTAAATTAAGAGGTCAAAATATTATATCTCTATATAATAATTATTATGTAATTAAAAAATCAAAAGATGAGGTTTCTGCGGAGTTTTTTTCGCCGCTTCTTCTTCGATCAGAGAAACCTTGTGAAACGGTGTTAGGTGATATTATCCCAATATAAATAATTTGACTATGACCAAAATGTTTTATTTATTTAATGATTATCCTAGGTGCCCTATGACTCACTTTAATAATTCCCAATCTAGCAATTAAAGTGTAGCTAAACACATTTACAACAAAACAAGCTCGTATTTAGGGGTTATAAGAAAATGTATTGGAAAAACTTTCTTCAATTATCCTTAAACATTTATAAATGATTGAAATTATTTGAAAATATGACTAATTATTTTAGAATAGGATTTTGTAAACAATTTTCCACTCTTTTTAATGTTTAAATTAAAGTCACACAGAACTGTAAAAAGACAAAAGAGCAATAAAATTCTAAAAATAACTTAATTTAAATCCTAAATTTTGAGATCAAGGTATCTGTACAAATAACCAGAAAGGTTTAATGGGTCTAAATAATTTTATTAATAAAAAAATAAATGAAAAAGTAATATCATCATAAACTATTTTTGAAGCTTACAGCGACATCTATGGAAAATTTGAAATAATAACATTTTTCGTTTGTGTTTAGCCCACGTTCCCGCCAGAAAACACAATTTTAGTAAGTTCTCAAGCCACAGTAGTAACGAGAAATAATCATAGATGGCGCTCAACCTTATTCGACAAAGAAATTTAAATAATATTATTGCCTTTATTTGACTGCATAATTTTTTTAAATATCAAAAATACGTTTTATTTAATTTTTTTTATCACAAATCTTTTAAAAATATGATAATAAAATTTTAAATGAAATATAACCATTAAAATATTTTAATACAAAATCAACAGATGATTTCTTAAAAGAATAGGATTATACATTTTTTAAATAGTAATAACATATAATGTAATGAATTCGTCTGAACCTTTGTGAAAATATAAGATTTTTTCATACGAAAAAAAAAGTACATTATACAAAGTACATGGCATAGGGTTTACGAAAATAGGCGCCCTCGGCCAAAAATCTAGTCTCGTCGAAAAAGCAGAGCATAGAATTAATAATTTTTATATTTAAAAAATAATGTAACGGAAACAATATCAAACATACATAAATATATTATGTGTAATAAGAATGGAGTATATATATTAAATATATAATGGATTCAGTGAATCCGATTAAAACGATAGCTTTCTTGCTTTTAAGCTTGCGAATTTATCGATGATTAGATCGGTCTCTGTCATTACAACAAGCTTTGCGTTCGAAGATAAAAAGAGACTAAGAGAAGACTCTGACCCATCTTATTCCGTTAACAAGTTTTTACTCTCTCTCCTCGCAGCACATGCTTTTGTATATTTTCTCGATAACCAAGATTTTTCTCGTGCTCAGCTATTCGCACATCATTCTTTCAGTTGTTGACAGTCTTCTGCAAACGCATTTTTCTAATGTCGAGAAAAGCATACAAGGTAAGCAGTATGCAAACTTTCGAGTTAATATTAGGTATTGTTCATACAAAGAAAATATTTTTTAGATATAATTTTTTATTTATTTATAATATGTATGTGCCGTTTTGATCGATGACTTGTTGCCATCTTGTGGATAGTGCCATGATCCCATTCGTGTAGAAATTTTGAGATTTTTGATTAAAAAAATCTGACAGGTAGTGTTCAGTGTTCTTTTGAGGTTAGCTTTATGCTTCCTAAAGAGTTCTGCAATGACCGAAACAGGTGGAAATCTGATGGAGCAAGGTCAGGGCTATACGGAGAATGCATCAATACATCCCAGCCAAGCTCTCTCAATTTTTGCTGGGTGGCTATATATGAGTGCGGTCTGGCGTTGTCATGGTTTTTCTCAGTGAGATCATGTGGTACCCAAATGTCAAGTTTTTTCTTGTACCCAGACTTTCGTAAATGACGTAAAACTGTTTTATGATCAACATCCAGTTCTTCAGCAATGTCGTAGCTACTAATATGTCGATCTTGCCTCACTTTCTCAAAGATGGCACTGATTTTATCTTTGACAGAGCGTCCAGAGCGAGCCTCATCTTTCACACTAAAATTTCCAGAATTGAAACGAATGAATCACATTTGTGCTACTCTTATTGATACCGCATTAGATCCGTAAACCGCACAAATTTTATTCGCGGCGTTTGTCGCATTTTTACCTTTTTTGTAATAAATCTTTAAAATGTACCGAATTTCTTCGTCACATATGTTCATTTTCCTTGCTTGAAAACCAATTGAAAAATGGCGGGAACTAGTTTTTTTATTATTTATTGCATCTTCAGAATGTCACATTTAATGGTATTAAAAACCAGCCAGTTACATTCAGTACAGCCAAAGAGTTAAAATACAACATACATTAAAAATACGAAAATACTTTTGCCCCGACCTATTATGTATTTCCAGTAATGGTAAACTGACTATTCTCGTTAATGCATTTCAACATTTCATGTTTTTTGAAAAAATATTTGCACAGTACGATATCGTTTTGCGTTTTGAAGCTCAAAAATTGATCAATCTCGGATTCCGTTGTTCCAACGGATTTCGTAAAATGAAATCAATCATTTCCGAATTTCTTATTGGCCACAAACCAGAGTCAGAAATATCTGCACAATTTAGTACAGAATCACTTGAGTTCGCGATTACGATATGGGAATGTTTTTTATTATCACCATCGCCACGAGTTTCAGTTGCAGAAGTTGCTGATTCATAACTTAGTCGATTATTTCCTCTTCCTCTTCATTTCCGACAGCAGATTTGACATGCAAACGCGATAGTTGCTGAAATCAGGAGAACGCGGAAAAAAATTGCAGGATATGGTAAGGCGGGATGAGACTGCGTTATTTAAAAAATATTAATACATATAATAATAAATATATAACAAATAATAATAATAAATTCTTTTTCCTCCTTTTCTTTCGCCAATTTACTTCACTTGATGACACTTATTTTATTCAGCTGTACTACAATGTAGGGTAGGAAATGATTTCGTGGAGATGTTTGACAAAAAAAAAGATTAGAGAGCTATTCTGATTATTTCTTTGAAGATCGATGATCGGTACTTGAACAGTTGTACACTAGCTCACAGAAAAAATGTTAATTCGTTGGACGCGCAATCTTGCGAATTTCGCTGACACGTGGCGCCCAATTCTACCACAATTCCCTAGGCTCGGACCGAGCGGGCCTAGTGTACAACCCTGCTCTACATTGCATAGAAGTAAATTTAAAGCAATGTCAATATTTCATCATTTGAAACAGTGTAGTTATAAATGTAGTATATCAATCTTATGAAAGCTATCCATAAAATCCTTCTAGATTCGTTTAGTTTGTTTTATACATTTATAATAATATTGATATAAATACCAACCAGTATGATGTAATTAAGAGGTTGATCAAGCGTATTGTGTATAACCACTCATTGAAAACATTTTAAAAATAATAATATCTTTACATTACAAACAAGGCTTAATTCTTTGCTTATCGTTCACACCATTTTTTGTTTCTAGATGTTTTTCTTCAGGCTATATGTGCTTACTGAAAGTCAAAGTCAACATTAGTAACAGTTCAGGCTTTTTTAAAACTCACATGGACGTCAAAAATCAATAAATAGCGCAAGCGTGGAAGTAGAATTTTTACGTGCGATAGAGGGAAAAATACTTTTAGTTTAGAATATTTAAATTTAAGTAACTCACATTATTTTTGTTATTGTTTAGTAACATAATGTTGGACGCTGGTTGTGATTAACAACTGTCTTTAAGTGCTTCTCTCTTGTGATGCCATATTAAAATTTTGTTTTTAATACTCTTTTTTTGTTCTTGCAATAATCTCTTCTTTCAAGTTTACGAGTGAAAAAAAGCCTTGTGATCAGAATTTATAATCGATTATAATTTGTAAGGAATATACATAATATATGATAGAAACACTGAGCTTGCGACAAAAAATTGTCTACGTCATCATCACAATGTCATAAAATTTACAGATTCACGCCAACAACTTCGGTATTTATAATGGGCACGTGAGACTTAATTTTAGCAAGCAGATATTTTATATTATATTAACATTTGGATGCCATTGGTATTGCGTCATTCTAGGTGGGAATTATAGTATAGATAGATCATTTACAAATTTTCACATTTTGAATAATTTTTCTTTTCTTTTCTTTAATGGGTATTAGTTATAAGTATTATGCCAGTGTCAAGTAAAATACAAAAATATCAAATATCTTGAAATGTAACTAGTCACCTTGTCACATTACGTCTTGATAAAATGGTGGCTTTTCTATCAAAATTATACACACAAACTAATTCGATAAAGCTGTTACAGCCAATAGGGTACCAGCACTAACATCTTCGCATCAAACTCTATCAAAATTTCTATGGACTTTTTCACTCAACTTAAACAGTCACGATACACGCATTTATTTCGTATTACTTCACTAATACACCTTAATTGAACTATACTGTATAATACGCCACCAGAATTAAACAATATAACTTACAAAAATATACGATTATGAAAATGAAACAAAAACACAACGTCACTGATGTGAGTTAGCGTCCTTTTCATAATTCCCTTTAATAATTTTTGTAAAGTCCCTTTAATAATTTTTGTAGAAATTCTATTTTTAAATTTTACAATTAATTTTAACATAAAAATTAAGGGTCAATATACCTGTCAAATTTATCAACTAATATATTTCTTTAAATTAAAATTAAATTAAATTTAGCACTGGATTACCAAAACCACTTAATCATGACCGTGTCATGTGATTTAGACGTCTTAATTAAATCAAGTAAAGGGTAGGTGGACAGTCAGAACTTTTACTTAGCTAAGATCCACGACAAGCAAACAAAAATAGAAAAATAATAATGTGTGTTTTTTTACTGGAACAGGTGTTGATAGGATCAGAGATGAAAGAATAAGTGCAAAGAAATCTAATAAACGGGAACCTTGAATAGAATAACCGTTATTTCAGACTTATTTTTGATTAAAATAATCTGAAAAAGGGTTAAATAATTACATGTACCCTTTAGAATGATTAATGGAGTCAGGCGTTACTTTGCGGAAATCTATTACTTTGTGGATAGTCAGAACTTATACTTAACTAAGATCCGTAACAAGCAAACAAAAACAAAAAATAATAATGTACGTTTTTTACTGGAAAAAATGTATTTACGGAGAACTTAAAACAAACGGTATATCAATATAAACTAAGAACGACGCCAAAAAATCTAAAAAATATTTAACGTAAAGTTGTATAGTTTTAACTATTATAAAGTTATAGTGAAAAATATTTCATAAACATGCTTATTAACAGTAACTGCAAAAGAGGGTGACTTTTATCGGCCAAAGGTTTACCGTCATTTTTTGAAGTACGGCAAGTGTGTGAAGAAGGTAATGTTCTCTTTTGTAAAATAAGTGTTCATCGTTTATTATTACTACCCACTTCTGAATATCAGTGCTAGTTTTTCAAGATAAAATACAGTACGTACCTTATTATATACTATACTGTATATTACCTTATATACTATATACCTAATTATATACTATATATATATATATATATATATATATATATATATATATATATGCATACATATTGTCACGTCCGTTTCCCGTAGGGATAGGTAGAGACCTCCTTGCTTCCTCCTCCTTATCATGTCCATCCTTTCCCTCACATTCATCGTAGTGAAACGACTCTCCGTTAGTCTTATTAATGGAGCCAGGCGTTACTTCGCGGAAATCCATCACTATGTGGACAGTCAAAAGTTTTATTTACCTAAGATGCGCGACAAGCAAAACAATAACAGAAAATTATAATAATAATGTGTGTTTTTTCCTGCTAGATGAAATGGATTTATTTGGAACTTAAACCAAAAACTTACCAAAAATCGGCCATCAACTCTCCACCTACCAACCACTATACACAACACCAAACACACACTACTACTTTTCCACTTTGTAAACGACACGTGTTTCGCCCCAACACGAGGCAGGTATCTTCAGGTATAGTAGACTCTACGGAAGACAACCGAAAATCGCCGTCATTTTTAACAAATTAGGTTTATTATAATTTGTCTAAGTGAATCCCACGGGCCACAAGGGAGGATGGAGGTCAGCCTCAGCAGAGCTCCGCGCGCTGAGGTATGGCACTACAGCACCCGGGGGAGCCCGATCCTGGGACGGTCGGCACGCTTGCGACTAAGCTCGCCCCTACCCACGCATCGATTGGGACGACAGACCGTGGATTGGCGGAGACGAAGGGAAAAGGATAGAGAAGAACAGAAAGGGCAGGGGAAAGGAAAGGTGGATTTAGACAGGATGATAGGGATATATTACTACCGCAACGCAAGATAAGGAGTGATACGGTAATAGCTCGGGAGGCCGGGGTTTCATACCCGTGTACCAATACCATAACTACCGCACAGGCGGCTAGACAAAGATACTCCCTGACCTAATTAACTTATTAATGGAATCAGGCGTTACTTTGCGGATTTCCATCACTATGTGGACAGTCAAAAGTTTTACTTAACTCGGTTATAGTAGACTCTACGGAAGACAATCGAAAAGTGAAACTATATAAGTAATGTGTGTTTGGTGTTGTGTATAGTGGCTATATGAATGTATGTAAACTTTATTGTATTTCATAAAATGTTTATAAGTAACATGGAAAGTGCATATATTGAGTAGACTGAATCTGAGTAACTTATAATACGCTAGACATTTCACAGATAAACGTTTGTACATTCACATAAAAACATTCACTCACATACGAATATACTTACAAAAAAAACATACATACACTACCACAGATATACAAAATTCGTGCACGCGATATAGGCTTAATATTTTTTATTGTATAATTTTACTTTATACTTCTTCAAGCTTTTGTGGACGGATTCTGTGAGCCGGAGTGAGAAAAGCTTGTGGTCTCTGCCTATGGGGTAGCCCTATGGGAAACACGTGCGATTATATTTATATATATGTGTATGTTCATACGGAGATCTATATATCCACCTGTTCCTTTTTTAATTTTAATATGAAATTGCACCTGACTGAATGTGGTATGTTTAATAATTTAACTTAACATGTAAACAAACTTTGAATAAGAACAATATTTGAGTTTTTTTATTGAAAATAATCATGAAAATTATGTTTCTTATGTAAACTGTTGAAAATAAATATGATGCGAACAGAGCTCAAACCCGCGTCCTTTGTCGTAATGTAGCAACCACTTAAACCTTTATTTCATCGTTTCGCTGCTCGTTAAATTTATTAATAAATTATTTTTGTACATGCTAACTTGCCGTCGTCTAAACTCATACACAATAATAGCTACGTTGGATCGCCATTCATCTATATGGATGGTATGAAACTTTTCTTTGTCTCGAATTGTGCAGTAATGAAAATGAGCGGCCGGAATTATTCTGAACAATTCCTCAAAGCTCCACCCATAGTAAAATCGATAAAAGATGCTGAGAGATGACACATTCCTCCGCAGCTCTTAAGAATCTAGCCGTTTGGTAAATAAGTTTTTTAAGGCAACGAATATTAAAACTTTTATTTTATAATAATATATCTTACGTTTTTTTAATATTTTCAATGAAATAAACCCTAAAACAAAACCTTTCTTGTGTACCTTAAATAAAATTGAAATAAAAATGTTACTCTCTCTCTCTTAAGTCCAATACAATTTATTGTGTAATAATCCGTGAGAATAACGAAAAATTACTAAATTTAGTTAGACGTCGCGACGCTGCTAAATTACTTCATGCCAATATATGTACATATACTGAAACATGAATATATGTATATAATGAAATGAAATCCACTTCAATCTGTGATTCATTTATATTATGCAAATTTACGTCGTCGATAAATATATAAACGTAACGATGTACATAAAATCTAAATGTTGATGCCCTCTATCGTAGCTAAGGATTAGGGTTGTATACTGGTAACGTATAAATATGTATTATAAATCGTGCCACCGTCAAAAATGTGTTTTTTTTTAAATCGACTCTTGAATATCAATATGTTTAAGCATATATATATATACATATATATATATATATATATATATATATATATATATATATATATATATATATATATATATATATATATATATATGTATGTATATATATATATATATATATATATATATATATATATATATATATATGTATATATATATATATATATATATACATATATACATGTATGTATATATATATATATATATATATATATATATATATATATATATATATATATATATATATATATATATATATATATATACATATATACATATATATATATATATATATATAGTTGTATAATCGTTAGAATCAGATTAACAGGCTACGTATGTATATTTTTAAAAACAAACAGACAAACAAAAGAGGTATTGTTTGATATCGTTCAACAATTTATTTATAATAATACGACTGGTATTATATGTATTTCAAAGTTATGTTACTTAAACTTTACTATTACAGATAATAAGATAAAAAAATTTTCATACTTATGTACGAAAACGTTTTATATACAATGACATAGTACCGTATGGTTATTTTATACCAAATTATTAAAAATATAAATTAAAAGCTAGTGTTGCATTAATCGAAAAACTATTATAATTTTCGTAATATGTACATATGTAGGTATTCAAGTATCGAGCCTCTATCCCTGCCATAATTTTATAAATATACATACATATATATCATCACGCCTATTTCCCCGTTACAGTCTTGGTATACTTTCCTTGCTTCCTCAACACTCATCATTGTCGTCATGGAAGCTCGGCGGTTAAGGGTAGATTCTCTTGACCATCAAGTTAACTAGCTTCAAAAACTTCAGCAATCTGGTCAAAGTATGTTTTCCTTGGTTTTCCCCTACCGACCTTTCTCTTAATGTTCTATTCTAAATATGTTTTGTTCTATTATAAATATGTTACATGTTGTATAACAAATATGTTATGTATTATAAATATGTATAATAAACATAATATGTTACACAAATTATTGTAATGGACATAAAAGACAACTGATGAGTGCCACTTGTCGGTTTTCTTTAGTAGAGTCTACACCTAAGGATGCCTCCTGTCATGTACAGCGAAACACGTGTTGTATACATCTTTGACACGTGGTATAGTGTGTTTTCCAATTTTTGCTTTATTAGCATTGGGACATTTTCTTTAAAAAGCGTTATTTGGTTATCATTTTGAATATAATATTTCGAATTTAGTGACAACGATTTACCAAATTGGTGACGGACGTTTTAATTTAATTTTTAGTAATTTGAATTTAGTATGTATGTATATATTTATGTCTGACTGCTATGCACAAGGCTTATCCATTTCTGAAGGAACGGATATTACCACGCTTATTCATAAGGGCATTATTTATGAGTCTACGTTATGAGCCTAAACTCGGAATAAATACCATTACACACAGGCCATACGTATATTGCCATGATTTAATTTACTTATATAAAATAATTCTCTCGCATATTGAAAACTCTCCAAAACTGCTGTCTCTTTTAAATTTTAACATCTGCATCAGAACACAAAATTGCCATAAAACGTTTAGTATTATATCTTATCCAAACAATATATTCCATTATAATCAGATGGTACGCATTTGTCGTATAATAATATATAATAATAAATATATTTATTGACCACGGTACAGAAACGTTCGATATTTTCAATACCAAAATACATCAATTAAAGCAAATAGATCACAAAATTATTATTATCCTTCTTTTTTTATATTTCTTATTTTTTATTTAATATTATCCATTCAATTTTATAGTATTTAATTATTACATAAGTAACCCTATTGTTAATATGTAGCTATGCTGTGCGCAAATTTAAAGAGTTATAGTCTATATAGTATTCTTTAAAATTGTAACTTGTTTTTGTGCCTAATAAATAAATAAATATTTATCCCGATGAGGGAATTAAAACGGCGAAACTTGATTCAGAAAATGGCAGCTTCACCACTAAGCAAATATTATTTTGTTTAATAGATTTTGCAGATCTTACAAGTAAAACTTGACTCTCCATCTGCGTAAGAAAGTTTCTGAAACATTTGCAAATTACGTCAACAGAGTGAAACTTCTATACAGACGCCTTGACTCAGTTGTTGAAAACTAAAACCATTGAGCCAAGCAGCCATCGTGTTATAAAAGTTAAGACCGTGAGTGTGTGTCTATTTTGTGCACTGCTCCAGGTCGGGAGTGGGTCACGGTCTAGTCTACGTGAAATTGTGTTAATAAATGAATGTGCAACCAGGTGGAATTGAAAAATGAGATAGAAAACTTTAATAAAGTTGTTTAAATAAATTTGAACCACATTCATTTCGTTTCGATTTTTTTTCATACACATATTTTTAATGCAATGAGAATAAGATTATTAGACAAACAAAATAAAATAGTTATAAACATAAAATAAAAATAATTGTTACTCCTTACGGAGAGTAAGGAATAACAATTATTTTTATTTTATGTTTAGTTTAATGATTAGTTAACGACCCAAGCGGTGTAGTGACGAATGTACATTTCTGAGCCAAGGGTTCGATTCCCGCATCAGGAAAATTATTTATATAATTAACAGGTATTTATTATGTGTCTGGGTATTTGTGTTTGTCATTTATTTATAATGATAGCTAAAAAACAGGGAACCTTGAGTAAATCCTATTTATAAGGTTTAAAGGACATCCTATCGGCGTAATATATTTTTTAATTAATTTATGCTAAGTTTGCATTGAAAAAAATTTTGATATTTTAATCTTATATCCATTTGTCTTCTTCTTTTCCATTTGCCTTGAATAGCACAAAACCTTAGTAATTAGGAATATTTGCTCTATTCTTTTTTATTTATGAAAGCGATGGGTGAACAAGCAGTACCTAGTACAGGCACTACAAATGCATTGCTTAACTTAACGTATGGATGTGAATAATGGGAGGGGAAGAATTAAGTAATGGGAGCAAAGAAGGATGTAAAATAAAGTGAATGGACTCCTGAGGATTAAAGATTCCTGGACTCACCTTAACAAACGCGGTAACACAGTAAAATCCGATTTAAAATTAGAATTTAATCTGTTATAACATAAATGTTCTAAATTATTTTCATTTATGCTGTAACAGTATATCGGTATTTCCTTATGTTTTCTTCCTTCGGCATATTTATTTTTTCTTTTTTTCGATGTTAACAATTCTTGTTTGATTTATAAGAGTGTTTCATTGTTGTGTTTGAGATAGGAAAGCAATCGGTAAACTGACATTGAATATCCTTCTACGATAAACAAAAAATAACACTGTCCCGGGACACGTCTTACCTTTTGTTTATCGTAGAAGGATATTCAATGTCAGTTTACCGATTGCTTTCCTATCTCAAACACAACAATGAAACACTCTTATAAATCAAACAAGAATTGTTAACATCGAAAAAAGAAAAAATAAATATGCCGAAGGAAGAAAACATAAGGAAATACCGATATACTGTTACAGCATAAATGAAAATAATTTAGAACATTTATGTTATAACAGATTAAATTCTAATTTTAAATCGGATTTTACTGTGTTACCGCGTTTGTTAAGGTGAGTCCAGGAATCTTTAATCCTCAGGAGTCCATTCACTTTATTTTACATCCTTCTTTGCTCCCATTACTTAATTCTTCCCCTCCCATTATTCACATCCATACGTTAAGTTAAGCAATGCATTTGTAGTGCCTGTACTAGGTACTGCTTGTTCACCCATCGCTTTCATAAATAAAAA
>JASFAT010003835.1:0-14916 GCA_031353405.1 Baronia brevicornis | reverse complement strand
TATATATATATATATATATATATATATATATATATATATATATATATATATATATATATATATATATATATATATATATATATATATATATATATATATATATATATATATATATATATATATATATATATATATATATATATATATTCACGCCTATGCCCCGCAGGGGTTGGCAGTGACCACAGAGCTCCATCCGCTGCCATTCATAGCAACGAAACAGCTCGTCATTGGTCGCTTTTCGCCCTCGTGAGAATCAGGACGTGACGGGTGGCGAACCACGTCGCAGTCATTTTCGACAAATTAGGTATATTAAATTCGTCTTAGTGAATCCCACGAGCCGCAAGGGAGGATGGAGGTCAGCCCCAGCAGAGCCCTGCATGCTGAGGTAAGGCACCATAGTCCCCGGGGGAGCCCGACCCCGGGACGATCAGCACGCTTGCGACTAGGCTCGCCCCTAGCCACGCATCCATTGGCACGGCAGACCGTGGATTGGCGGAGAGGAAGGGAAAGAATAGAGAAGAAAGGAAGGGGCAGGAAAGGAAATGCGGATTGGGGGGGTTACCAGACTTCGGAATAAACATTTATAAATCCATATAAATATATATTCCGATGCGGGAATCGAACCCGTGACCTTTGACTCCGCGGACGGAGGGCCCCGCCACTGAGCCAATCGGTCGTCGTCAAAACCTTAGTAATTAGGAATATTTGGTCTATTCTTTTTATTTATGAAAGCGATGGGTGAACAAGCAGTACCTAGTACAGGCACTACAAATGCATTGCTTAACTTAACGTATGGATGTGAATAATGGGAGGGGAAGAATTAAGTAATGGGAGCAAAGAAGGATGTAAAATAAAGTGAATGGACTCCTGAGGATTAAAGATTCCTGGACTCACCTTAACAAACGCGGTAACACAGTAAAATCCGATTTAAAATTAGAATTTAATCTGTTATAACATAAATGTTCTAAATTATTTTCATTTATGCTGTAACAGTATATCGGTATTTCCTTATGTTTTCTTCCTTCGGCATATTTATTTTTTCTTTTTTTCGATGTTAACAATTCTTGTTTGATTTATAAGAGTGTTTCATTGTTGTGTTTGAGATAGGAAAGCAATCGGTAAACTGACATTGAATATCCTTCTAGGATAAACAAAAAATAACACTGTCCCGAATAACGTCTTCCTTTTGTTTATTTTGTCGATATTCTTCGGTTTGTACATCGAATAGATAAGAGTACAGATTTTGTTTTCTTACAAATTGTTTACTTTACCCTTACTTGGTGTAAAAGGAAACAATTTTTAAATATATAATAACAATTTTATTAAATATCAAAAGTAAAATTATTTATTAAAAAATATGTAAAATCCTAAACGAAGAGTAAAAGAGTTAAAACATTAGTTGTGAATAATTATAAATAAATTAAACAGATGCACTGTTAATTCTACATTATTTATTAAATTACTAAACTACTAATTACTAAATATAATATATTAAATTTACTCGTATACACTGTATATACTGTACTCGTGTACCACAGGAAATGTAATTACAGCGGCTGCCATTCGAAAATCCAGCACAATTTATTATTTAACGTCCTCCATCAGAGTAATGAAGGATAACTAAATTCAGGGAGCAATACCGCGACACGACGGTGACATTTAATAGAGAAAGCTAATATTCGAGAACATGAACCGAATCTCATATCAGATATGACACGCATTATAATATATAAAATTAAGTGCTCAGTACTTTTATTATTTGGAGTGATAACCTTTAATTCGTAAATATATAGCGCTTGAAATATATACGAGTATATAGTAATGTTAAGATTAATTGTAAGTCCTTCAAAGTTCATCACAAAACATACATACATATGTTAGTGACATCCCGTTCTTTATCTTTTCTATACTTTAAGTAAAGGAGGTTTTTTAAGGAATTAAAAAAACAACCGCAAATCAAATTTTATCAACATAAATCTTTTCATGCACCAATGTGTCATCCAACCACTAGTACACACACCCTTTGTACTTTCCAAAATAGTGCATAGCAGATTTCTTAACGTTTGTCAAGGTTTTTATTTTACTTATATTTTTAAATGTATATAATATAATACACCTTTAGTTATGTGTAATTTCTAAATTGAGCTCTCTGTATTATTTCAAGTCATTTGATTGTAGATTGTACCATTTAAATGTAAATGTAAATAAAACTTATAAACAATATCAAATTTTCAATAAAGTTTTATATAATTTATATAATTTTTATTGAAAATGTGATATTATTTATTATTTTTAAATACATAAGCCTAAAATAAATCATAAAATAAAATCATAATCTTCATCATTTACTGGTTTAAGCCACCTGATGAAAATACCTTTAAGCACAACGGCTGTTGTGAATCGCGACGTGACTGTAGCTATTGTAAGACGATTACCCCTCATTGTGGAATCGATTCAAGGCTGATTTTACGGAACAAGAGACCCTTAAGTCTTATATTACTACTGCGCCAATATCAAGTTCTTATTATAATTTATGAGGAAAGAAAAGATTTCGAAAGAAAGATTTTAGATAGTAACTTTCGTACAAAATCCAAATTGAGTTATGTGAATGAAGAAAGTTTTATTCTTTTAGAACTTAGCAATTTAGCTACCGTACCAAATTTTTTCTTGCATTTTTTGCACCTTTTCTTGCAATTGACTTTGCTAGGTAGCTATGATATTGACTCAGGGTAGTCAACTATATACAAAAACTCATACATTTTAGTAGATTAATCCTTAAAAACCTCTCCTGGACCTGAGCCTTCTTCTGAACCTCTTGAAAAAGAAAAATTTTCGACATCGAGATCAAAATTCGACAGTATTGTTTAGGTTAGGTTATGTATAACTACTAAACGATAAGTTAATGTCAAATCCAATTGAAGGAGTTAAAAAGAATCTTTAGAAAAGAAAGTGAATAATATCAATCCACAGGTTCTTCCGTCGTTCCTAAGGGATCAGATCTTAATTACAGCGGCCGGCCTCTAGAAAATCCAATACAATTTATTATTTAACGACCTCCATCAGGGTAATGAAGGGTAAATAAATTCAGTGAGCAACTGCTCAACGGCGACTTTTAATAGAGAAAGCTAATGCTCTTAGTTCTATATTTAATCTTGCTAAGGGTAAAGCGATTAGGAGTTGTCTCAAGTAAAATATAAAGATGAACGGCTCTGTGCAAGTTTATTTGTAATCGATTTATTGTGTCGGTCGGTAAAGTGGAAGTTTAGAAGCAGATTAGTTTGTATCGGCGATTGTGGTTTTTCTTTTTCATTTTTACATAAGCAGGTGTCGTTCTCATATTTGCATCCTTATTCGGTACTGCGAACTAATAGTTTAGTAGGTACAGTATTACACAGTTATAGATTGTTAATGATCATTTCGACGATAATATTACAAAACTTTGTTACACTTTGTTCATTCGATATATCATTTGATTTGGGAAATTATAACTTAAACTTTTAATATAATATCATTAACATTTACACAATTGTTTAAACGGCCTTATTGTTAACAACAATATTTTTATCTATAAAAATTAATTTTATTTTTACAATAATTATATACAACCAACTACGGTGGCTGTAAAATGTTCTCTTATAAATTAATTTCACAACGAGAGGCAGTGAACAGTGTTAATTGAATTTAAGCTTGGTTTTATTCATTTTATTTTGCCGATAGGTTAACTTATGAAAGAGGGACCAACAACATTGATTCGGTTGTTGAATATAATCAATTCCATATCTGAATATAAACTATATCAAATAATTTTGACTATTAAAATTTAAACTTTAATATTTTACGTATCGACGCAAAATCATATTATGTTGTCTAATGAATTTTGGATAAATTGGACAAATATTTAAGTGAAGTCAAAGTATTAATTATAAAAGTAATTTCAAATATAAATTAATTAATCTCTAAATCCCGGTTAGAGTTAATTAATTTGACTTCGTTAATTATACAGGTGACTCTGTAGATTATATCACAAGAAACACTCAATATGGACTCTATCAGAATTCCCTAACATTAAATTGCAAAGCAAGTAAGTTTTCAGTAGGTAATAAGTAGTTGAGTAAGTATCCAAAAATCGATATAATCAGTTTGAAGTTTGTTGGAGTTTGTGGGGTTTCAAATAGTATTTACCTGAATGTGTTTCAAATAACTTTCGCAAAATGATTACGAAATAAGGAAGCCTGATTTTTAAATACAAACAATAATAATCTTCACTAACTTTTTTCTCAACTATTACAAAATGTGTGAACAAGAAAAGTGGAATATATTGTATTTATCCGGTGACCGTATCTATTTCGTTTTCCTTTCTTATCTATGCAGACTATGCAGACAAGGATGATTACTTACCACGAGTAAGTTAATTTTAGTTTTTTGTTTAATTGTAATATAAATAAATAGAATCAAACACCTGGCTGGAAGCAAGGGAAGTATGCTGAGATCGTAGCAGGTGGAGATCTGTGGCCTGCCTGTGTGGTGTGCCTACTCCTATGGGAGAAAGGCAGGACGCTATGTATGTATATATTATATGTAGAATCAAAAAACTCAATACTTTATATTGAAAAACAAAACATTATAATGTTACTTCGCTTGACATTATGATGTTATTTTACTAAATGAATAAATTTCTATATATCGTTATATAATATTTCAAAGTGTAGAGTAGAAAAGTAGAAATTTTCTTTCGTATATAAGAATAATGATTAATCATCGTCGTCGTTTAATTGATACAATTTCGTGTACAGTGCGGAGTAGGAAGAAGTGTAGCGACAAGTTACTAGAACACCCACTAACGTAACACTGCTAATTATATTTAAGTTCGTAATTACTTTAACAAATTTAGCGAGCGTAACAACAAGTCCAATGTTAGTATCAACTTCTATTTATCATATCTACAAGTTTCTAAAGTTTTCATGTACTAAACCAATCTTGTTTCAATATTACATTGCTTAATTATGAAAGCAAAGGGTAAAATAAGCTGAAGATTCGAAGATTTATTTTATATAGCATACGTTCTTTTTTTTTTCCAGATTTCTCATTTAAAACTTTAACGTTAACTTACAATAGATAAAAAAAATATTCTTCATTAAAATGACCAAATTTACAATTTTACTCTACAATTTTTTAAACATTAATCAAATAACACAAAATGTCTCCTTTATGAAAAGTCAAAATGTGCCTAAAGCAGCCCGACTGACAGTTCATCAGAGGGTGCTTGTTCCGACTCTGATGTACGGTAGTGAAAGTCAGGTTTGGCAAAAGAGTCATAAAAGAAGACAGAATGCGGTGGAAAAGCATTAAGAAGTATGTATGATGTAACTTTGAATGATAAAATAAGAAATGAAGATAGAACGATGTGGAGTAAAAGAAGGTGTCTTGACAAAAGTTGAGAAAGGGATGCTTAAATGATTTGGGCACATAGAAAGGAAGGATGAATTACGACTGACAAAAGAAATTCACGTTGCGAATGTGGATAGAGGGGTCGGTAGGAGAAGACCACGGAAAACATATCTTGATCAAATTCCTGAAGTTTTTAAGAAAGGCCAGGTCAAGAGTACTCTTAACCAGCGGGCTTGCATGAGGAGAGTAATGAGTGTGGAGGAAGCAAGAAACATGCGTGAGCAAGAGACAGACATGAAGATATGTATGTAAAATGCCCTCGTAACGCTCTGTTACTAATTTGATTTATACTCGATTGAACGTACAAGCAATAGGTATAATATACGTAAGAGTATAAAGCTATTTTCTAGCGTACAGCCATATGAAAAATGTTAGGTGTGTCTTCGTGGCGATAACTAGATAAATGACGCCATCTGACAAAGTTTTACGTTGACTAGATTGACTGAGGACCCAATATAAGGAACAGGGTGCACCACATTTAGCAGTACACGAAGATAAACATCTAGGACGCCTACAAACTGCCATTTTCTACGATGGCAGGAGAGCTTTGCACCCTAGATGGATTGGATAGGATGCTCAAGTGGTGGCGTTCGGTCCTATAGCCCACAAACGCGACGGGATGGGGAGGGCCTGGTGTCATTGTTGTCGTTACGTAAACATTCGTCGTCATATTAGTTTGATAAGAGAAACTTCTACTCGAGGAGAAGGAGTCATTTTTTTAGTTGTTGCCATTTCTGATTCGAAGCTTCATTTTAATTTAGTGATTTACATATAGAAATAATAAAAATTATGTCATTGCGGAGATTATCTTCGCCGATTTTCTCAGCAGGCATCAAAGCGTAAGATGGCAATATGAGCGTTGTGGTAACAAGTAGCAACAGCTCCTGCGATTAATGACCGTAGTCCAAAGCTTCGCTAAATTTTTTTTATTACTTATAAGAACCTATTTGATAAAGAAATAGTAAAACAATTTTTGTTTAAAATTAAAATAATGAATAGAAATTAAAAGTGAAATAAGATCCTGCCTTTACTTTACCTTGATAAAAACTCTTCTCCTTTATTCAGGAAAAACGTCCCTAATGTCAAACTAATATATAAAGCCACGTCTAAATTTACGAACATTTGAATGATACGGCTGACGATGAGGATGACCATTTGTCAATTACAGGCGAAATCACAGGAAACAAGTGTTCTATATTTGTGCTCAATTACTCATAAATAATGTACGCTTGAAGTTAAATGACTCGGTTATAGATCGTTTGAACGATTATGACGTGCAAAGCTAGTGTATCTATATCACATTTAGAACATTGTATCTGGATTGGAATTGATTTATAGTCTTTTAGTTCTCTTACCATTAAATACACGATAATATTTTAAAATTTAAATTTCAAGCCGTCCTTTAGTACCAGAACAAATAATTCTTAACTCGTAAAGCAACATAACGTATTTATTAACATAAAATTATATTTATGAAAACGAGAATATTTGTTGTAATTATAATACAAAATTTAAAAAGCAATTATGAATGTAAAAAATCGATAATCTTTAGATTATTAAAAAGATTCTATTTCTACTAGTTCACGGTTGCCCTATAAGTTACATCTACCGCTTTTCAATATTCAGAACCAAAAGGTTCAAGAAGTGTCATTAAATCTAGTTAAATTTCATACTAGACGCTTTTCGAGTAGTCTATTGATTGCGTAAGCCGTACATAGATATTCGACCGACTTTTTATTTTCAATGTATTGTAGAAGCCTTTTATCTTGACCACTTATTAATGTATTGTAAAATGACCAAAAAAAATTGTCTGAAATAAAGATTATTATTATTATTACTTAGTGGCAAGTAATAACCGCCACTCATGAACATCCTGATATAGAAAGGTACTGGATAAAGGCTCTGAGACATTGTTGATGAAAAGATTAGATAAAGCTTCCTAAATATTAATATATTTAAAGATAGTTACATCAGATAACAGTTATTACTGTAACTTCAAAAAGATTACTCCTCTACGGTACTGTATTATTTGTTCTGAGAAAAACTTTTATGCAAGTTCATCCGTTCAACAGGCTAAACTCAAAATTGAAGTCAACCATTATACTTTTTTCATTTCAACGAAGAAAGTTGCATTATTATTTGCCTTTATTATCCGTTTAATCCGTATAATACTTCTTAGAATTTTAATAACAGCTGAATTAGCATCATGGCGGCATTGAGAAATGCAAAATAAAGCAATGTGCAATCATAAGCTGTAGGATGGCTATACCTTTAAATTTTACCTTAACCAACCTTTAGAAAGGCAAACGTAAACTTAGCATTCTTTATCTTATATTGAAGAGATAACTAGCGTAATGAATAATTGAAATCTATTTGAATTTTGTTTGGCTTAAACCACTGAAAGGCGTTACATTTGTGATAAAAAGGCTCTTACACATGATAAATATGCTTAAATGTTAGTATAATTAATAACAAATAGTACATCATATACGAAAAGATATTAAGTGAGTCATCTTTATCATTCTTTTAAAAGTCCTGAATAATGAAAAGTATTAAATTAATTTGGATAAACCACGATTATATCCATAATTTTCTTCGCAGAAAACAATTACAAATTTTTCTTCAAATCGGACACAAAGAAAGGAATTGTACTTTCTTTGTTACTTTTTCAATTAAGCAATATCAGCCCACGGCAGTCCACTGCTGGACATAGGCCTCACCCAAGGTGCGCCACCTAGCCTGATCTTCGGCTACACGGATTCAGTCTCTTCCAGCCGCCTTGCACTGCAGTTACAAGTACAAGTTATTGTAATTAATCATAATAATTATACAAGGTAATTTTTAACAATTTATTCAAGTACTTTTATATTTTTCATTTTATTTATCATTAACAATACATGCGTGTGTACAAAGTTGAGTTGCCGGTGTACCCCGAATTGGGCGATAACTCGTAACTCAAGGTAATAATATTGTCTGTTATTTTTCTGTTGCTGCTAAAATAAAGAAATCATTATAAACTATTAAGCTTAGCGTGACTGTATGCCATTTATTTCTTATTCCACTGTTATAGCCTCCGTAATCATTTTTATTGTTTCCGTTAAATGGGCATTTTGTATAAGTTTTCACGCTTTCCTGTATTTTCAAAGGCATAAAAAATTAATCAACGACCAATTGGCTCAGTGGCGGGGCCCTCCGCCCGCGGAGTCAATGGTCGCGGGTTCGATTCCCGCATCGGAATAAATATTTATATGGATTTATAAATGTTTATTCCGAGTCTGGTAACCCCCCCAATCCGTATTTCCTTTCCTTTCCTCTCTATCCTTTCCCTTCCTTTCCGCCAATCCACGGTCTGCCGTGCCAATGGATGCGTGGCTAGGGGCGAGCCTAGTCGTAATCGTGCCGATCGTCCCGGGGTCGGGCTCCCCCGGGGACTATGGTGCCTTACCTCAGCATGCAGGGCTCTGCTGGGGCTGACCTCCATCCTCCCTTGCGGCTCGTGGGATTCACTAAGACGAATTTAATATACCTAATTTGTCGAAAATGACGGCGACGTGGTTCGCCATCCGTCACGTCCTGATTCTCACGAGGGCGAAAAGCGACCAATGACGAGCCGTTTCGCTGCGATGAAATGGCAGCGGATGGAGCTCTGTGGTCTCTGCCAACCCCTGCGGGGGATAGGCGTGAATATATAAAAAAAAATTAATAACTTTGTAAAGTTAACTATTATGAGAACTTCTTCTTTTTCCGTCTCTGTTCCCGTTACTTGGGGGCGGTCTCCTCACTTTTTGCGCCAAACTAATCTTTCTTGGGATGTCTATTATAAGAACATAGATTGAAAAATTTACACATGTATCTTAAAATTGACTTAGTATGATCTTAAAATGTTTTTAGCAAAAATAATAAAAACGAGGCATTTACTTTTTTTAACAGAGCAGGCAAACGAACATGCGGGTTACCTGTAGTGGTAAACGATCACCGTCGCCAATAAACATCCGCAACGCCGGAGCTTCGCAGATACGTTGCTGGATTTTAGCAACACATATGCTATTTTCTTCAATGCATAATCATGTGGGAACACAGTAGGTGATACATTGTTCCACGTTTGCATTTAAAATATTACATTTCTCCATTAGATGAATTTTTACAATGGCCATTTACCTGATTATTTCTTATTAGATATCTTTTTACAGCCCATATATATCCCATTGCTGGGCACAGGGCCACCCCATTTACATAGGAATAGACATTTATTTACAACGCTTGTCAAAGGCTGATTGATATTCAGACCCGAAATAACTTTTACTCCTAACTCAGGCCAACCATATTTGATAACTAAATTGGCTTAGCCTCGAATCTATCGCTTTCGGAGTCAATAGACGCGGGTTCTATGCTGCATTGAACAAAATATAATATATGTATGTATGTATGGCCTATTTTTATTTATTCCAAGATAAGGTGTTTCGCTTATCTGTCTTCAACAAGCGTGCTGGGTTGTTATATATTCCTTGAGAAATGACGGGGCCCGTGCCCAGCACCGGTATATATATAGACAGTGAAAAAATACATTTATTCCATTAAGAAATTAAACCTGACACTGACCCGTGACTATTAACTGCGTTAATTTCACCACTAAATTAGGTTATCTTAAGTTATAAAAATAATATCGCTTTATAAATTACAAACAGTTAAACAATTAATAAAGAACACTAGTAATTAAAAAAAGTTATTACACTATAAATTTAAAAATTGTTTAATATGCGGCATATTGAAATGCCCTGACAAATACGTATGTATATGTACGTTATTTGATACAGATTACGTCTGTTTGTGAGAAAATGACGGCCATGTGTCTACAGTAACAGTATTAGGGCGATACTCGAATCTAAATCAGTGGGATGCAAATAAACTATATACATATGTACGTATATATAGATGTTTTGCAAAGGTGAAGTGAATAGACAGGTTAGGTAATACAAAGTAAGTTATCTTGAATATATTTATTAGTTAGATTCCTTTATATCATAAAGTTGATGAGATTCGTAATATTCCTCTAATTTTTCTTGAGTTGGCTATTTTCTATTGAGTAATATATATATATATATATATATATATATATATATATATATATATATATATATATATATATATATATATATATATATATATATATATATATATATATATATATATATATATATATATATATATATATATATATATATATATATATATATAAACATGCTGAACAAAATCTTTGCAAATTCCAGTGACTAAATAATCAAAAATTGGTCCAGAATAACCAAACTTACTTAGACACTTCATAATGTGACAAATATAAATAGATATATAATACTAAGTCGCAGATATTTAACGGATCTTGATGCCTCGAAAAAAAGTCATCATCACTATTCTTCGCTTGCAAAAAAAGTAAAGTAAGCGAAGTAATTGAGAAAATGCTCCATAACAACTATAACATTTATATTCTCTTTCTTCACTAAACCTTTGTTTTTTAGTTATGAATAAAATAGACTGAAAAAATAAAATAGCAAAGTACTGAATCTATAATTTGGCGTGGCTGAAAATATTTCGGCTACTTACTTTATTATATAATATTTGGGTATATTATATACACGATGGTTTATATTATATATATACCGCATAATTTTTTAGTTAAATTCAGTATCTTTAGAAAAACCTATATTACGAGATAAGAATAATGATAAACTCACGCTCCTACTTACGTACTAAAAGTAAGTACATGAAGCCTGAATTTAAAATAATTAAAACTGGCAACTCACGAAGACAAATCGAACTATAGTGCTTTCTTCTTTGTTATACGATTTTAAACTTACTTAGTTTATTGTTGGTTAAGTAAGTTTAAAAATATGTATATACATATTAATGTACTTGGTTTTTTTATATTTCTCAAAATATTTTATTATAAAAACCATCACACTGATAGGAAAAAAAAAGAATAATCGTCTATACCTGCGGAGTTTCTCCTCCGTCAAGAGGAACATCTTTACGTAATGACGGAAGAACCTTAATTTTTGGCGAATTGATGTTTGACAAATGAAAAGTAATTACTTATGTCAGAATAAGTAATTTGAATTGGAATTAGATGACAAATTCGTATATTTTTTTTCTTTAACAAAAGTAACGTTAATACTTTTGTATTTTCGGCTTTCTTCTTTATTCTCGACGTAGTCTTATTTATTTAAGTTTCATTTCAAGATTCTTATATTAATTTATATTGTATATATTGACTGAAAACTTAATTTTATATTAATGTCATTCAAATTTTGAATTAAAAATTATGTCTAAAAATCTTTTTTTTAATATAAATATTTTTATAAAAAATTGCTTTCAACGATAAAATGTGTCCTTTTTTCTTTTTCTATGTATTTTTAATTTATAATTTTGTTTAATTTATACAATCAAAAAATTAAAGATTAGTGTCTCACTTCGTTGTTTTATAATATGTAAAGAAAAGTAGAATTATGGTAAAACCTTAACAGCCTTAAAGCAAGCAATAGAAATTAGAATTTGATAACCTTTATTGTATCAACGCGCGTTCTTAAACTTATCTTAAGTAGTAATTATTTTTCAACTTTACCGCTTTATTCTTTGCAAAAATTGCGTCAAAACAATAAAAAAGTTTACGAAGGTGATTTGACTTATTTAAATTATAAACCGACTACGAATATTACTTGAGACTATAAGTTTAAATTTGGTATACCAATTTTTCTTTTTTGTAATCATTAACCCGTTTCATGATCTTCCTAAGTTTAAAGTAACTTTAAACTAACTTCAATAACTACAGAGTTTGGATTTTTCCATCATTCCATCAATGACGTTCTGTTTTTTTATTTTATTTTATTTTCATAATCTTATATTATTATCAGATATATTGTTTAATTGCGTTAGCGTATTATACAATATAGTTCGATTAAGGCTGTATCTGACTTTTTAAGTTAACTGAAAAAGTCCATAGAAGGTTTTGTTAGAATAGCCACCATTTTATCAAGACGTAACGTAACAAGCTAACTAGATCATTCCAAGAAACTTCATATTATTATATTTTACTTGACACTTGTATAATATAGCAGTTATAACTAATTGCCATCAAAGAATACAACTACAGAATTTCTGGCGATTCTTATCCTTGACTTAAATTAAAAGCATTTATACTAACTATTTTTAATAATTAATATTATTTAAAATATCTCACTTTAGTCTAATTATTGTTTTTATCGAAATCGAATTATTTTTGTCATAATTAAAGTAACTTCTATTCTACTATTTTTAGTTTTTAAAAATCATATTTATATCTGCGGTACAATAAAATTGCTGAATATAAAAATTATCTAACTACTTAAGTTGAAAGTAGAATATGATTTAAAAATTGAATAACCCGAAAGCTCTAATAATAACGTCATTTCCCTACCCCGCAAAAGGTATCTTTCAATTCATTATCAAAACATTAATCTTCACATTCTGTTTTAAAATAATACTCTCCAAAACATACGTACAAATTTATCTTGATGATGAATATTAAAAAATAATATTTATTTTTTAAATAATGTTTAAAGATGCGTCACTGTTTTTTTAATACTATTTGGTTATTATTATTCATTTATTATTATTTTTAGCCTGAACTGTTCCACTGCAGGGCAAAGGCCTCCCTTCCTTCTTTCTATATTTGATTATGATAGATAATATGAATGTTAGTTATCATAGTCATATTAATATCTAGCTAGTTGTGATTATATCCCTTTAATCAGATCAGTAATAGAAATAGTTTCTGAAGAACGCTTGTCTCCTGAGCTATATTACCTCGAATGATATGTCATGTTCGAACTTCCGAATAATACTAGTACCAGGCATACATAGAAATCATACATCATATTCGTAATAAAATCAGTCCTTATTAATAATTTTCTTTTTTTATTTATTGTCCAAATTTGGTTGAATAATTAAAAATTATTATGGTTTGACATCATTCAAATGTAATGATAAAAAACCTAGCATTTTTTTAGTATATTAGGATTCTCATAAACTTTTCCAAGTAAGCTTGCTTGTGTAAGGAAAATATTCATATCGATATTCCAATGGTACAATCCACAACCTTAAATCGTAAGCAAAATATTAACCAATTGAGCTTTTGCCGCTTATAGTAATTTTGTATATAAATTACTATTTCTTATTATTAATAATTTATAAAACTAATATAAATAATATAAAGAAAATACAAAATTTATGTACATACAACACAAAATATATAGATAATGCTTAAAACACTGTTAAGAAATTTAAGATCATAAGGAACGACAATTTGAGATGCGTCATATAATAAGGACACATATAATATATTTTTGTAGAACTAAATTCGATAATATACCATATTTTAGCCTTCTAAGCTTTCATCTTTGGAATTATTTGTAGAATATACAACTATTTATACTGCTACAGCAACCATTTCTTTATTATTCAACTCAAACAAATCATCATGCCGTTATGTATACTTAAGAGGTTAAAGTAAATAAAAAAATATAACATTATCATGGCACTTCAAAATATTTGAGTAAATATAGGATTTGATTCACATTCATGGACGTCTATTTATGTCTGTCGGCCGTGTGTCTACAGTAACGATGTTACGGCTATACTCGAATCGAAGTCATTAGTATACAAGTACGAGTAAACTATTTGCCGTGCCATTTGTATGTGAGCACCGGCCAAGTTAAGACACGTTGCACGTACATACATACATATATATATATATATATATATATATATATGTGTATATATATATATATATATATATATATATATCATACAACAGATACGTACTATATTAAACTAGTTAAGTCGATAAGAATGTTTCTCATTTAAACGAAATTGTAACTTGGTTTATACCTGTTTTTATTTCAACAGGAAACTGCCACATACAGCACTACATGCTATAAAAATAATGATGAAATAAACATAAATAGAAATAAGTAACAAAAAACAGATTGAAATTGAGTGGAACGGAAGGAAAATACTTATATTCAAAGGCTTAATGTGACCGTCTTATAGAACCAATGGATATAAACATTCAACATTTTTATCATGAAAAAGAAAGATGCGTTAGCTATTTTATTTCTTATTTATATGCTAACTTTATTAGAAGGTCTGACAACAATTTAGTTTCACGATATTCTTTAATTTAAAAGCAACACAACGACACGACAGCCAAATGCCGAAAAGAATGTTTAATAACAAAACGTTGCCTAGCAACCAACAACCTTCATATATTGACAACCTTTATATTATACCTTTTTAAACACAACTTTAAAATTTATTTTTTTAACAAATAACTAATAAAAAACAACAAAAATCAAGAGAAACGCAACTCATTAACAAGTAGGTTATTATAATATATATACAGAGACATTACCACCATATTACATTAACATACATACA
>JASFAT010001074.1:0-48741 GCA_031353405.1 Baronia brevicornis | reverse complement strand
AGATGGCCTGATTTAACATTCTCGTTAAATGGAGAAAAACAGATGGAAAGAAAATTGATAGAAATTCACCTAACACAACGATTCAATGTTTGTGATACACACTTCAAATGTACTGCAATCGACACTTTTTTTAAACGAATTATCATTGGCGATGAAACATGGATCGTTTACAAAAACGTTAATCGAAAAAGATCATGGTCCAAGCATGATGAACCAACACAAACCATATCAAAAGCCGAGTTGCATCAAAAAAGATCATGCTGTCAATCTGGTGGGGTGTCAATCACAAAAGTGTTGTGTATTTTGAGCTGCTTCCAAACAATCAACTCAGATCTTTACATGTGAAATTGGAGGAAGCAATCAAAGAAAAAGGCCAGAATTGGCAAATCGCAAAGGCATCGTGTTCCACCACGACAATGCGAGGTCTCACACATCTTTAGCATACGTACGAAATTATTGGTGCTTGGTTGGGAACTGATGTCACATCCCCCATACAGCCCCGACCTTGCACCATCGAATTATCATTTATTACGAAGTTTACAAAACTTCTTAAATGGTAAACATTTCAGTAATTACAATGACCTCAAATCGCACTTAGTTGAATTTTTTGGTATTAAGGACCAGAAATTCTATGAGTGCGGGATCATGAAGTTACCAGAAAAATTGCAAAAGGTCATCGAACAATATGGAAGATAATTGACTGATTAAAGTTCATTTTTTTTATAAAATTTGTGTTTTTTTTACTAAAAAGAAAACGAAACAGCGGATAGCGAATTTTACACATAGTTAGTGTAAATATTTTTCCTAATTGTATCATATTCGATAATACACATATTAAACATTTTTTATTCAAAACCAAAGGTAATTTTTGTTGTAATTTAAAATATACTTCTTCATGATAAATATTTGTCAATTGGAAAAAAAACCTATAATAAATCAGCAGTAACGACAAACTGGCAACCCATAAAGAACAAGTTAGCAACATTCACTTGTGATTATAGGTTCCTATGTTACCTCTCTACAGATATAGTATGAAATGTTAAATGAGTGTCATTCATTTGTTCATTATGATGTATTCCACTTCTAGCGGGTCAGTTTTGGATCTAAGCATTTCTCCATATTGTCAAAGGCAGCATGCAGATTAGTAAACAGTCAGGTTTTCGTATATAACTTTTGCAAGTAACCAGCCTGTGACAATTTGTGTCTTGCTATAAACATACATTACAAAAATTTAATATTTAAAATAATTCATTTGGATTTGTTTCATATATTGAGATTTGAATAAACTAATTAACAAAGTGAAATATAATTTATAAAAGGGGAAATTTTGCTTACTTCCACTTATCTTTTTTTATGGTAGGGATGTCGTCTTCTGAATGAAGTGACAGTTTTGTTTGCAGGATGATGCTGTTTGTTCTGATATTGAGCGATAACTGGTGTCTCATGAGCTGCAAGCTTGTTGATCACGAAATCGTCACCAGCTTTCATATTCTCCATCATTTTCAGTTTAGCCTCAATTGACTGAATTGCCGTCTTCTTGCTGAGTTTCAACTCCGGTTTAGCACCAGCAAGCACTGCTATGCCTAATTCAGGTTTTGGTTTTTCATAGTCATCCTGAAACAGTAAGAAACACTGGTTTCATTGCGATGATACATCTAACTTTCATTTTTGATTTTATGGCTTCAAAATTTTATAATTCTATTTTAAATTTCCATTGTTACAAATTTATAGGTAGTGATGATGATTAAGCAGATTATTTAATACTAGTCATCAGCCTTATCTATTGTATAAGATCCATGGTGAGCAGGTGAAGGTAGTCACCTTAAGTCTAAGGTATATCTGTGAATTTTACGCCAGAAGTAATGGGGGGTCACTGTTAAAAGAGAGCGCATCATGTGATGATTAGACTATTAATGCAAATTAAAATATAAACTATATACTTACAGATGTGTTCTTGGCAAACTTTACACAAATTCTCTTAGAACCTAACAATTGACCATTAAGAGAGTTCATGGCTTTTATAGCGTCTTGTCTCATCTTGTAGGTGACAAAAGCAAAGCCCCGCGGTTGCCCCGCGTTGGGCCCACTTCGGTGAAACAGCATGTCCAACTTCTCAATATTTCCATAGACGCGGACCATTTTCAATAATTGATACCGGTAATGAGAAAAGGGTATAGTTTACTAAGATGTTCATCCAAATACAAAAAAGTATGAAAGATTTAATAATATTTTTTTTATTTATAAAATTCATACATCAAATATTATCACCATCACATATATAGCAATCACCCATTATAAGTAGGCTTCGCCCAAGAATAGGAGATTTAGACATAGTTACCATAGTGAGCAGGCAGTTTTACAAATGGTGAACCAGCCCTTTTCCACAGGTATTGTTGGTGCCCAATACCAGACTATTTATTAATAACTAGACATAATAACAGGTAATTAGACTTTCAAGTTAGTCAGCAGAGATTTATCTATTTTATAGAAAGATATACAATGTATGGATTGTCAATTGAAACAACAAAATCTAATTGTGCCAGTGAATATCCTATCAAATATTCTCGTTACAAATAAATATATAAACATACTCATTAACCCTAAGATCCAGATTGCCAATCCAAAGTCGTTTGTCACAAACATCACTCTGCTGCATAGGTTCTAAATGTAATGGAAGCTGAAAAAGAAAGTAATTTTTATCCAACTGACTTTCAAATAAAGAACTAATACCAGTCAATAAATATAAGATTTGAGTACTGAAATTTTGTAAGTATTTAATAAAGAAGGATTAAATGACAGCAATGGTGAAAAAATCTTGTTCCTGGCGCTGCAATTATTTAATCGTTATTCATTGATTAAAGCATAATTACTATTGTTAATAAAAAGTCAATAGTAGATATGCAAAAACTAAGCAAACCGCTATAATACTGTCTCAAAACGAATTTTTGCCGTTAATGTATTTCAAAATTTTACTACTCAATATTTTGTCATCATCATCACTAACTCAATATTTTGCGGACATTTAGTTTATACATACATTGTTCTAAATGACAAACCTATGTCGACCGACTTTTACCAAATATATATTTATTAAAGATAAACCAATTTATAATATAATAACTAATAAAGATATTATAATTCTTTACAATATATATTAGTTTTCTTCATAAAACAGAGACAAGAAAGCTTGCATATTCATAATCATGAAAGTACTAACCGTAATGTCATCCATAATTTATCAATAGGTGTTAACGTTACGACAGCCTAGTATTAACTCTTACATATAGTACATAATTAGGAAACAAATATACAAGACATTATAATTTTAGCATAAAAATTAAGAAATAAATTTTAATGACAAAAGCCTCTTTGACAACCTGACCATGATACAAGGACACAGATCACTACCGTTCACTTTTCATTCAAATTATAATTATTATGTCTATACTCTATGTCCGGTCGTTCGTGGCTTTAGATAGTCTTCTAGTCCAAAGGCAAAGTAATATATAATTTTATTAATATACCTGAATATGACATAAATTAAGAATAATTTTCATATGTGTTAAAATTTAAAATAAATATTAATAACGTAATAAGTAGATCATCGTACAGAGTCTAGTTAGCAGTAAGTTAGTCAGTAGATCTGGGGTCTAATCAACTTAGCTACCCCTGCACCATATTAACTATTCTGCGACAGCAAGTAAGTTGTGTCTATGTATGCAGCCAGAATCCTGCCTGACCTAACTAAGCTGTTACAAATACTAACAATTCACTAGCACTATATACTACAAGTAAATATGCGTAACCACTTTAAACTTAAAACCACTTAAAAGTTGTTTCAATCATAGTTTTATAGACAGGGCTTGCAACGACGCCCAATTTCAATGGTGAGAGAGTAATATGATCGTGTCATAACTTTTCTTTCGCCACAACGCTGCCGTACGTTGCTGCTATCGATGGGTGCGATGCAAATGCCGGTTGAGTGACAAGCAACTGTAAGCGGCTTGTTTGATTAGTTTATCGCTTTATTTCTTTTCATTATAATTGGTTATATTAAAAGGCACAAAAGAGACATAATACTATTCTGTCTTACTTGCATAGCACACTCATCTATCATCATGCCTCTGGTGGCCGGAAATTGAAAAGAATTGCGCAACCATAAAGCTGACGTACTCCCACTACTGTTGCAAATGTATAAGACCGTTGTTTCAATACAAAAGCCTTTTAGGATCGAATGAATAGAAATAAATGACAATTAATTTATTTGTATCTGCTCCCATAGTCGCGTCATACTACACCTACGGAAAGGAAAGAAAGATATTAATATTATTAATACTTAGACCTCTGTAAACATTGTATACCCTGTTCAACAGTCAACAATAATTTTCAAATGACACATTTAATTGTCTATGGATTTTAAGTTTCATCATACTTCGTAAATATTTTTATATTTCCTTTAAGCTCTAGAAATTTTAATTTTTTTAACTTTAACTTATATTGTGAGGAAATTGATTTAATTTGTATTTATTTAAAAATTCTCAATCGGACATGACTGTTATCAACACCATGAAAAAAATAAATTCTAAAATACCAGGAATTTTACCGCCACCACCAAAAAGTGAAATTGATGGTAAAATTACAGACCTTTCAAGCAAAACTATATCAGAACTTCTTGATCTCAGAGATAGACAACAGAAATTATTAAATAACAAATCTTTTATCATTAAATTAGCCGACAAGGGGGCGAAAATACAAACATTTCACGATAAAATTGTAAATGAATTAAAGGCTAAACAAGAGGAGGAAAGTACGTGCAGTTTGTTTGAAAAACTGACAATAGAGGCTGTCAAAGAGAGCATTCAAAACATTGAATGGAAAGGTAAACTAAACAGTGTCAAAGAAAATACCTATCTGGACTCTGATGATGATAGTGAACCCGAGGATGTCATGCAAATATTGAGCCAAAACGTAAGTCAAGAGAAAAAAGTAAAAGTCTTACAACCAGACAAAATATTAATAACTTCAGAAGATTTAAATGAAATAGGTGAAATTCCTCATGTTAAGTACATTGTAGAAAAATCTCAAAATTCTCCAAAGCCCAAACCTACTGGGCAGTTCAAGCCATTTAAGACAACAAAGTCGCATGTGCATAATCCTGAAAAAGAAATTTCGAGAAAAAAGCATAAAAAATGGGAGGTGACAGCTGCAACACCACCACCTATTGTCCATGGTCCTGCAAAGGTACTTCCATTAGAAGAGTCACTAAGACTACAAAAGGAATATAACAATCATTTAAAAGAGATAGAAGCACAACATGCTGCAGAAAAATTGCTTAAAAGAACAGGCATCAAAATGGCTGCTTTATCAGAAGACACATCAAAATTAGGAAAGTACAGAGAAATAGATAGTGATGACTCTGCATCTACCTCTTCTGATATAGAAGAAAGTGATAAAGAAGTGCATGATGAAGAACCAGAGAGAGGAGGAGTGGTATTCACAGTAATGAAATGAGCAATTAATAAATTTAAATAAAAAATATTAACTAAATATATAAATAAATTATTAGATTATAATTTATTTTAAATACATATTTCATTGTTTTAATTTAATTTATTGTGGATACCAACTAATCTACCATTTATAAGAGTGGAAGTTTTATTATATCAATTCAGCCTGCGGCAGTGCACTGCTGGACATAGGCCCCACTTAAGGTGCGCTACCTAGCCTGATCTTAGGCTACATACATCCAGTCTCTGCCAGCTGCCTTGTGCAGATCTCCACGTCATCTAACATCACTCCAACAATTGTCGGTTCTCCGACAAATGTATCCAGCCCATTTCCACTTTAGTCTGCTACTTTAAGAGCTAAGTCGCTTCATTATATATTATGATAAAATTATTGAGTGGTTCAATTCTTCTTATACCGATATCTACCGACCTATATCTAATAAATAAAAACTGAACTGCAATTCCTATTTCATCCAAAAATGGATTTTTGGAATAATAATTCATGATGATTGTTGCTGGCATATCCAATTTTGCTTAAAACATATTTCAGATTTAAAATGAATGAACATTACACATTTTGAATCAATTTTTTGTTGGCAGTGTGAAATGTCCACTTTCAGAATCGAAGGCTGTGTTCAGTTTCTGGATTTGTATAAGAACTTATTTGTGTGGCATATTTATACTGGTCTGGGTGTTTGTCCATGTGATTTTATGTTACAGTGGTATGGTATTATAAATAAATATAAACATATCCAAACAAAAAAGTGAAAGCAGTAAACTGCAGAATCAAAACTTACTACCAAAGCCAAAAAATATTAAGATTTCTGAAAATATTGTATCCAATCACTACCAGAAAGGTTGCTTATATATATATATATATATATATATATATATATATATATAAATATATATACATGAAGGCATACGAATGTCATTAAGAACGTTGATACGGAAATCGGCTTAGAGTTGACTTAATTTCCTAACAATATATTTTAGTTCATTTTAAAAATAAATAATAATAACGATTCAATAATATTTATATAATCACCTTCCTAAGATAAGAACTGCCATGTTCGATAGTAAGCATAATGAATTATTGTGATTTATTTTATGCAACTATGTGCTTATCCCGAAACTAAAATATTATCGCGATAACATAAACAATTGATAACAGAATATTGTTTTAGTAATCTATTTTTGTTCTCATTAAACAATGCGTGTTATTTTAAAGTATGTATTGTAGTTTTTATAGATCAACCCATAGGTTACCAGCATTTTATGTACTACCGCCCCCTTCAAAAGACAGACATTTTAGACGTTTAGATAAAAAGTTTTTTTATGAAAATAGAGGTATTTCAAAACGCTCCCCATTTGCCCATTTTTTCCACGGGCATTTCACGGGCGGATTGCATATTTAGTGCACGAAATCTGTGGATATACAATAGGCTGTAAAAACAAAATACCCCGTAAAACATATAATTAATTATTAAAGCCAACTGGCAACCCTAGTAAGCTTTCATGTCAGGGAACCAGAACAGACAAGGCCTACGTACCTATTTTACCTAATAATTGTCTACTTTAATAGTTTTTCTATTTTTCATTCATAAATGTTCGCTACCTCAATACAAGGATGTCATTATACACAAGTACTGGCTTCAAAAAATGTCAAGTTGGAAAAAAAAATACGTTGTCAATTTCAAATCTTTCGCATCAATAACACCGACGATGGTGCGAAATGCCACACAAGCCATATCCCGACGAGCGAGGTTGTGTATTGAGCAAGACGGAGCACACTTTGAGCCGTTTCTGTAAATTTGACAAACAGTATCTGCAGAATGGGGGAGAAATAGGGTTTGCACATCAGTGAAAATAATAAATTTTTTGGGGTTATGTTATACAGCGTTACTACGGGTCTTAAATATTGTGAGAGGACTCATTATAAGGCCCCATTTAACCTCCTTTCGGCTTTATGGGTAGTTTTGTAACACCTGTATACGTACAAAGAGATTTGTCATTTTTTTTTGTAATATATAGAAGTTATTATCAATTATTTAACAATCTACTAGCCACACTGTTCCAACCTTTATATACCCACCGAAAAATAAGTTCTTTGGTGGGTATATATATATTTCATCCGCATCACTTGGATAGTAGGCAGCCCACCACTTACTACAGGCAATTTCCATACACGACAATGATCTACTATAAAATATTTTATTTATTTATTAAATAAAAGGAAGTAAACGGTTACTTCATCATCAATAAAAGTCTTTGCAGATTACTATTGAACATAAACCATCCTAAGACACACCGTCTAATCTGATCTTCAACTACACGCATACAGTTTCTACCAGTCACCCTGCGCAGATAGTCAGTTCCACTAAATGGGGCCGTCAGCAATGGGCTGCCGTAGTCTGATTAAGGTGTAGTCATTTGAAAGTCGATGCATATTTAAAACAACACTCCTCTTTCACTATTGACTATCAAAATGATTATTTCGCGTTCACTATCCAAACCGTAAAATCACACGCTCAAAAATATGTATGTACATATGTATCAGTACAATATTTAGATCAAAGAAGCAGTTACTTGTTTGTGACGCTAACTCAATCAGAACCGATAGATATGTTGTCTTTCAACTTTCCCATCAGGCGGGAGTTGTTCTACTAACCCACATTTGTCTTGCGTATGGTAAAAAGTTAACAATTGATTGATTGTTAATATTAAATATTTGACAAAATACATAAATTGCTTAAATTTAATAAAAATAACATGAATAGATTTACCGATTTAATGTTTCATCGGATTGTTAACTTTCATGGCAAAAAGTTAACATTTGATTGAATGTTAATACTAAATATTTGACAAAATGCTGAAATTGCTTAAATTTAATAAAAATAACATAAATAGATTTACCGATTTAATATTTCATCGGAAATTAAAGGATTGTTTTGAACCATAAGAAAAAATGATTGTTGTATGCTTTCAACTTGTCAACTATGTATATTTTTCAATTCTTATCTATTTATATAGACAAACAATATGAATTATAATATTAAAGAACGAAGCCACGTTGTTACAAGAGTGTACAATTGAATTCAGTGGCGAAATTAATACTTTCTGAGTCAATGGTCAATGAATTCAATTCCCACACCGCAATACAGTTCATTGGGGCTTTTGAGCTTCTATTTACTCTATTTGTATTTCCTCTATAACTAATATATTACCTAAGCTACTGCTTTGTATGTAACATTACTCATATATGTTGATATATCATTAACCTCATTTTATGTTATCTATCTCTAGCCATTTGTGTTGACTCCACATATTGGTGGAAATAATAGATAATTATTTTGATGTACATCCATTGATATACGTATAGTCGATATGGGAATGTCTCTCTATTCCTGATTTTAGCGTATAAACATATTTTACATGTCTGACTGTTTATTTACAAATTCACATGCTCAGTCACCGATCTGTATCTGTACGTCAGCACGATACGGCGGTGTAGTAGTTGCATTGACACTTACGTTTTCGCGTCCGCGGTGAGAGCACGCATATTTCTTGCTAACCCTTTGTGTTTATCAACAAGATAATTTAAAAGACTTTGTGATAATGGCTCCAGTATCGAACGCCGTAGTGGGTATTGACGATGATCAGCGTTTCGCCTTGATGAAGGTACAGAATTTAATATTTGGTTATTGGATTTAGAGCTTCACGAACACTAAAATTATTTGTCACGCATTCCATTTTCGGTTATTGAAACTATTTTTTTCAGTGTTGTTATAAAGTAAATAATATCTGGTATTGAAAATAAACTTAAAACTTTTACATTCTATTATTTATATACTAAAATCATTTGTATATTTTATTATTTAAGGCTATTGTAGACAATAATAGGCTTTCAAATAATATTAAATAGGCAGAAAATAATATTAAAAAGAACAATTTTTTTCTTTACAAATGAATTTTATCATAAGGAATTATAATACTATATAAAGACAATTTCTTTTTAATTCTTTATAGATATACAGATAATTTGTGCCCAACATTTTTTTAGATTACTTATATAATTATAATAGTACGGAAAATTTAAGCTCTAATGAAGTTGTCATTAGACCTTAAATTTTCCGTACTCATTACCCCTAAAATTAAAATAGATAGATTTATTTTACAATAACTTATTAAAATTAAAAATCCATTACAGCCACCACAAGTTTTCCATAATTTATGTAAGTGTTAGCATATGTATGCTGTGGATTTTGTATTGAATTAATAAATAAATCGGAGCTGACTGCCAACCTTCACTAGTTGCAGAGGCATACTAAGAATAATAAATAAAATAATTAATTTACTTTTGCTTATCATATTATTGTTGTGTGTTGGCTCTAAGTCCATCACAAGTTCGTCGGGAAAAGTCACGAGCAGATAGCCCTTAAGTTGCGCACGACGATAACTCAGCAATCAAGGTTGTCTCTTAGTTTTCAAACTCCACTGATATGTTGGAAGACGCATCACTACAACAGAGGTTGGACAAGGTTCCTCAATTGAGAATGAGACCTGTGTTCGGATTACTGTCGGAATGGAAAAATGGGTCTTCTTCTTCTTATGGTCCTATGTCCCCGAGGTGGGGCAGAGGGCGTCCACACGCCGATGGATGTGGTGTTCATGTAGAATATTTTAAAGACATCACTACAACAGAGCTGGGGCAAGCACACTCTCATTTGAGAACGAGACTCTCGGATTACTATCGGAATGGAAAAATCAGTCGGTTAGTTATAATCAGTTTGGCTCATGAGAATATCTCATGTAAGCCTCGAAGCGGTGTCCTCGCACACGCCGGTGGATGCGGTGTTCATGTATAATATTTTAAAGACATGAACTATTGTATTTGACTTGATTAGCACCAAATTTTTCAAAATGAAATCTCGTACAGGCAGTGGCTTTCAAACTTTAAGTCCAATGAGAATTGTAGAGTATACTAGTGTGTATATTTTTATAAGTGTATAGGATCCGCAATCTTGCTGTAATCTTTATTTCTCAAGGTACCACAGATGGAGCGCTAACGACAGATTGACGGCTAATTAACTATGTTTAATGTATTATACAATGAATATTAAACTATATTCGGAATATAATTTTATATTCAATTGGCTTAGTGCGGGACCATCTCTTTCAGAGTCAATGGTCGCGTGTTTGATTCCCTCATCGGGATAAATATATGTGTGACCTACAGTTATATATTTCGACGCAGGGTATTCCGCTGATTCGCTTTGGACAAGCATGATGGATAAATGTCCATTTATCCAGAAATGGGCAAGCCCCGTACTCAGCAGTGGGACGTGTATGCTCATGAAACAGAAACGTAACTTTAAAATTAGTGCTTGTGTACAAATTAAATATTTAACTTAATTAAAAATCTAAGGATTAGATACGCTTTGCTTACTTCTAGCCAGTAATTAAAATGAACAAGATTTCTTATTACACAAAGAGAAATCCCGTCCAGTCAGAAGATCGGTTTACCAGACAAGTTTTTAAATGATCATAAATATGTATGTATTATTAAATGTCTAGCTGTAATTCAAAAATTTTTCTACCTACTTCTAAACTGATAATAATTCTACCTATTTCTAAGCTGATATTTATTTGCAGGATGCATAAAATTAAAAATATATACATTTTAATTTGCGTTCTGTCAAATGGTCAATAAGAAATGCTTTACAATAAAGTAAGAAAACGTTGAACGTATACAAATTGCCCGTCACACCTGTTTTACGCAATAAAGTAAAAGTAAAAGTATGAATTTTAGATTCACTGTTCCTACACAAATTAATTGACGAGTCCAATTATATTTATGTGCGCAAAAATAAATTTTAACGTTCTGTTATTAGACACGTTATGAAAGTGTTTATATGCTATTAAATTTTTGACAATTTGATCTTTTTGTATAATTTACTTTCGTAATTAACGTTGTCTATTATTTTTAGTCAGTGTTCTTTTTTTTGACGTATATTATGGCAGTGTTAAACAAATGTAATCATATCAAGAATCATGGTATATTTTTATTTATTATAAGAGTCAACTTGTCACATTAGGGCTTGATAAATTGGCGGCCGGCTAAAACTTACAGTAGACTTTTGTAGTCAAGTTAGAATATTTATGGTAATATTAATAACAGTCGTTTTTACGGGTTCAGTGTAAGAAATGTCAAAATAAACAAAGAAGAGTGTAAGGGGTTCGCAATTCCTTCTTTAGGCGTCAATCTCACCTACTCAAGTTTCAGTAGACAAAGCTATGACGACTTTTTGCGATATAACCAATTTTACGCAGGCCGGTAATTAGGTGCAGAATTGTTAACACTACTATCGGCAAAACATCTTTAATTTTGTGTTACCTATTTTAAGTAGTGGAATGTAGATCATTCAGTATTTGGAATAGCACTGATTATTAACTTTTGTAAGTTTTTATAGACGGAATAATTTTAAAGATTTGATACAGATTCTCATGCGGATCATATTAAGATAGGTTTTGTAAAATGGATTTTTTATGTGCTTGTACAAGGCAGATTAGTGTAACAATCAGATTCGTAATATAATAAATACTTGGAGGCCATATATATGTATATATTTATCCCGATGCGGGAAGTGAACCTGCTACCATTGACTGCGAAATTGGTAAATTTAAATGTCAAAATGTTGTTTACAAAAATGCTATTTTTTTAAATATAGTCCTACACGTACATGCAATTTACACGCAAGGTCGCCAGTTGAAATTAATAAATAAAATTTCGAAACGCACACACAAAATTGATAAACAACATTACGCCACGGAACCACAGTTGCATTATCATCGGGTTGTGAATGCCATCAAATGAAACACCATCTTTTATTATCTGTACATGTTGACTTTACTGTAATGTTATACAAGTATTGCATTCGCGTTGGGTAATCCAGTGGATGCGACTCGACTCTGTGTCAAGTGTTATATAGAATATTAAGCGCGGGAGTTATATGATGAATTCTTAATTTGGTCGGCTAGTTGCAGGTAACACGTGCGTAATGATCGATCTATGACGTAAAAGATACATATTTTAAATTTAGACATTATATTCCTATTTTTTCAGTGTCTTTTTTATTTGAAATGAAAATACACTCTAAGCAAACTATTTGTGTGTATTGGTATTTAATTTTAGATCATCGTCATCATCCAGGCATTACAGCCGCGTGTGGGCCTTAGCCTGGTTCAGTAAATTTTTCCAGTCGGATCTTAGTTTAGCTTTTTCTCTCCAGCTACTCACACCGATTGCATTTAAGTCGTCCTCGACTCCATCTAGCAATCTGAGCTTAGGCCTTCCGCGGCTTCTATGACCATCTGGTTTGTCAGTTTCTTATTTACAGACGATGTTTTTATCACCACATCGTATGTGATTTTATTAAAACTTTTTCCACTTATTATTATATAATATTTCATGGAAATATATTTTTTATAACCCCTTATACGTCACAACATATAAGGGGGAGAAAATACGGGAAATCCTCATTTCTGGAGGATTGGACGTGAACCCATTTCGACACGTAGACTGGGAATGAACATCTATAGGCTGTGACTATTAACTTCGAAAGCCATTGAGCCAATTAAGTTGTCCTTATATTATTTAAATTATAAATTATCCCAGGATAAAAAATAGTATTGACCATCCCTTGTAAAATCCTCACATGAAAATTCTGTTAATTTTTTTAAAGTCCATATATGTCCAACTGCTGGGCTCGGGCCTCCCCATTTCTGGAATAACGGTCATAAACCCACCACTCTTGTCTAATTCGGATTGGCGGAGTTATTAGACTCGGAATAAATAAACGTCTGTAAGTTATACATACATATACGTAATTATCCCGATGCGGGGATTGATCCCGCAACCATTAACTTCGTATGAAGGAGCCCCGCCAGAGCCTATTGGTCAATTAGACAATTCTTTGGACAAATAGATAAAAAAATATTTAAACCAAAGTTTCGATTTTATTATCGTGAAAACCGCTAGAAAAAAGGGATTGTGAACACTTTACAAAATATCGGCGTCCAGTGTAGAGCCACGCTGTAGACGAATACTTTGTCAAGAATGGCATATTATTTTTCTGTAGCATGAATGGGCCGGCACGCCCGGGGAAGTACCACACTCCCGCAGAAAACTGGCGTCTGAGCGGTAGCTTAGCTACCGCGCTTCGTCCGGTTGAGTTCCGGAGGCCTAATCCCCCATTCCTCCTTCCCCTCTCCCATAATGACACTTTCCTTAAAGCCCAGCTGTTATTCACATCTTACGCTAGAGTAGGCAACGTATTTGCATTCTTTATGTTTCCAAAAAAAAACAACTCGATTTTACAGACAGATTTTGTTTATTTATATTTACTGATGAGCTCGTGTAGCAAATACGGCGTGAAGGGCATGAGAATTGAGAGTATAATTCCATTCTCCATTCGCATTTCATGCGAAAGAACAAATTGTTATGACACATACGTAAACTAATCTTGCATCTTTTATCTGTGCTCCGCGTAAGTGACGAATGTAAGCTGTAATTTAAGTTATTTTGCAGCTATAACAATATATTATAATACATTTTATTTTCTGTAGTGAATTTATTGTTTTACAAATGTTAATTTAACATATGACACAGATTGCTTCAATAGAAAATAATTAATAATAAATCACGTGTATTAAAGTCAAAGGTTAGAAACGAAAGCACTTTGAGTAATATGCATTATTCACACATAGTGTGATCATTAATTATAAGGGGGACATTTCTGTTAATTATAAGGGGGTTGTATATAACTTTAAATATGATATTCATTGGTACTGTTTTCTTTTATATGCGATCTACTATGTGTAATTAACTACAAATATACATTTGACGATTTTTATTTCATTAAATAATAAGTTGGTAATTGCTCTACGTGCCGTATATCAAGAATAATAACCCGGAAATATAATACTGTATCAACTATATAAGTTATTTTGCGATTCTTAATAATGAGGATAGAAGTGAAATTATTTAAATAGTTCAAGAATAAAGTAGCTTACACACTACCTTCGCTTCAATATGTCTCGATTTTACTCACTACTTTAATTAATTAAGGCACTATAGGTAGTATTTATTGATCATAAACTTATTTCTAAAACGGCATCTTCAGTTGAACTCCTTATCTAAAATTCTATCACAATTTCAAATGACATAAAATAAAAGTATCATATTATTATCGTAATGATTAAAAGTTGTCAACAACATTAGTAGAGCAAATAAAAGGCGGACAAATTATTCAACTTTGACAACAATTTAATAACTCATTAGAATCAAATCAACTTCACCAATCCGGACTCATAACATTTCTCATATATACCACAGATACAATATATGTATAAAAAATAATCATTGAAATTTCATAAGTTTATTAAAATTATATAGGATATTGCAAAATGGCAATTTCAATATAACAGTAGTTCTGTAAGAGGTATCCTTGAGCTTAATCGGTGTTAAAACAAGGTACAGAGGAAAAGGGTTATTTAGTAAAGGCGATCAATTTGAAACACTTAACGTTTATGAGTTTTTATTGTTCCATACTATCGTAACTTATTTACTTACTTCGCTGACTCAACGACATAAACTGTGTCTTGGCTGGTTACACTGTTTACGATCATAGGGTATTGGGTGTGATTCTAGGACCAATGGACTATAGATATAATCTTACTTTTCTAACAAAATATTATTTAAGTTAGTAGGTGTAATCTCTAACAAGAATTTTACTAATTTTAAAATCATTCCTAGTCTTATTTAGAAAATTTATAAGTAAACAATAATCTAATAATCAATTTAATTCAATTCATGTTCTATATATGTATATCTGTCGACATTTCACTTTCAAACGTATTACGGAAGGAAAGTATCGGAAATGGTCTTGTTTCGAATGTGACGTAATAGTAAATAAAAGTCGTCAAGATGGCCGCTTTGACCACAAAGCATGCTGCGTTATTGCATGCTATAGTGCATTGAAATCTCCGCTATATACTTTCTAAACTCATTACCCGTTTTAATGTATGATAACCGTTCTTTCATCATTTGACAGATATACATATTTTATTATTTGCTTACATTAAAATGCAAAAGTCGATAGCCAATGAACTAGATTCACTGCAATCATAATATATTTTTTTGTTAGTAGACAGCGTTTATATAATTAAAAAATGAATATGACAGTTTCGGAAAATGTCGCGAAATATTTATTGAAGGTTATATTTGTGATATTCTGAAATACCTTTAAATATGCTCTAAAGTTTACTAGTTGTGAAGGTAGCAAAAGGTAATAATATTTGCTTCATTAATGTTGAAGCGGATACTGTTATTTCAGTCTGTAGTTGCTAAGTTGCCAAGGTCAAGGCAGTGTTGCGCAGGCTCAGCCATTATGTATGGTTCATACAAATTGAGATAAATAATGACTTGAATTTAAACATATATCTAAATATACTTATTGTAAGAAACAGCTATTTTTGTTTTGATCTTACTGGCAAAAAACTGAGACATCAAAGTCACATCAAGGAAATCAAAAAACTCAGACATCAAAAGTCACATCAACTTCAAGGATTCCGCACATATTTTTTTTAAAAAATAATTATATAATGGTTATTTCTTAACGTGTATACAAATAAACAATGACCAGACTACTTATTTAGTCTTTATTATTTAGACTTTTTAAAATGTATTATATGTACGTTTTTAAATATGAGAAAATACAACCATTTTTCATCGAATTGCACCTTGTCCATTTTTCACATAATCGATTTTGTTGTATTTTTATTCGGCGCACATTTTCTTATTGACAAAGAGGAACGCTACATCAAGAAAAGGCCAACTCAACCGGAAAGTACGTAACGTTAAGTGGTAGCGTTTTCCTCTTTTTACCTCTCTCTTCCCCTCCCACAATTCACTTATTACCCTTAGATTTGTATGAAACCATTACCCTTTGCATTACAGATATCTATGAGTGATAGTCATTACTTACAATTAAAAGTATAGACAAGTAAGATTTACACGAGAATCAAACTCTTGCGAGTTTGCCTATATCTTCCAAAAAAAGAAATATATTTTTTTGTTAGGCAAGGCAAAAACATTTATGGTTGGGATAAAAAAAATTATCAGAGTTTACACTCACTTGACATTCACTTGAATCTTAACGTTCTTTAACTTGTAACATACGTTTTTGGCATGACTTGCGGCTTAAGCAAGTCATGCCAAAAGCACTACATGCGGTCAAGGTTCCCTGTGCGGTGAGGCAACGAATGAATAAATTCGTAGGTTATCGGCTAAATTACTGTACTGATGTAAAGGAGGCAGGCTCTTGACAATTAGTGTTGAGCGTCTCAATGTTATTAATATCGCATTGAGCTGTTTATTTCTAATAGATACTCGTATAATTGATTGCCTATACATTTGTCTTGATCACTGTAATAAATGCGTTAACACAGAAAAATGTTATCAGTTAAAACCCATATTCAGAAAGGGTCTGGTATTTCTTCGGTCGAGCCGCCCCATTAATGAATGGCTCTACGGCTATAGTATTCATGGTATTCATTTCTCAAAAAAAAATGTAAGCAAGAATACTCTAAATAATTTTGGGCATCCCAAACTTTGACACTGGCAAAAAGTTATCAGCTGACGTCATTTAAAAAAAAAAACAAAAAAAAATTTGGGCACACTGCATATACTTTGTGATTTCTTCCATTTACCATTTTTATTTAACCCTTTGTCAATTAGGGAGCACTTGCAGTAGTCATTTTGTTAGGTGGGTGTATAAGCGACCGCAAAACGTCATTGCGCTCCTAATGATCAACCAATTTACGGCAATTTGTTATTATTTTTTAACTTTTGCCATTGTATAGCAAGAAAGACCCGCTTGTAAATGATATTGAAAGTTCAGGCGGCAAGACACGATTGCGTATCTTTACTTAAGACAAAATAAACCTCCTTGTAAGGTTAAAATAAACTTTAGGGTATAACTAAAATCATCTGTAGAATTTAGTCTGCAAAAAATGTTTGCACAAACAAACAATTCAAATATAAATTTTGTTTCGCTTAAAAAGTTTGAACACAAACTTTATGGTCAATAGAAAAATTTAAGGCGCCCCACAACTATATAGTTGACTGGGCTTTTTACATTTACAGTTTTTTTCAGTCTTATGAAAGATATACACTCAATTTTAGTGACTCATATTATTTTAAATTTTACATTTACGGTCCCGCAGATTATTCGATTATATATTTTAATTAACTAAATGCTGTGGTGCTAAGCATCTTTTTTTTAGCTTTTGCCCTATTTAAAACCAGTTGATGACCTATATAACCTTCACGACCGATCTTGTGCATCTTTTATCTTGTGTAGCCATTATATCGTATATTATTATATTCATAAATTAAGAAATACATATTCATAAACATATATAAATCTTTTAAATATTATGATAACATAGAAATAATTCTTTTTATGAGCAAACTTTGTTACTTGTTCTCCAAGTTTTACATATAAATGATATTGTTATTAAAATGCTTTTGTATATTTTCTTTAACTTTATTACTTCAACTCATTACGTGGTCGTTAGACAAAAAGAACGGTAAATAAAATACAGAACAATAAATGTTTAATTATCATATCTTTAATGTTGAAATATGTAGATATTTAAATTGACAAAGATACAGTACCTACTTACTTTTCAGGACAAGTTCAAAAATAAGTATTAATATCCGTTAATGCTCGCCACCAAATGGTGGTTTTCCTTTGAAGCTTTATCATCAGTTTGCGGCAGTTTTGTTGTATATTAACCTCCACCAAAGCGTTCGATGACATAATTGGCTCAGTGGTGAAGTTAGCGCCTTCAGAGTTATCGATCGCGGGTCATATCCCCGTATTTGGATAAATATATGTATGTATGGCCTATACAGCTTTTATATCGAGTCTGAGTATTTTGCCAATCTTCCTTGGGCAAAGGGTTAATGTTTATTCCATCAGAAATGGGAATGCCTGTGCCCAGCATTAGGAGGTATATGGACTTAAAAAAAGTGTTCCAATTCATACAGTCCGATATTCAGTTTTACCCAATTAGGCACTGAAAACCGCCCTGCGCAGATCGTCTATTTAGCCGAAGTGTGTCTTACAGTATGTTCGAGGAGACATGTTCTTTATTCTGGCATTCTAATTCATTGTTCAACTAATTTTTATTCATTTGAAGAAGCAACAGATAAGTAGGTATATAAAAAACTTCCGAACTCGATAAAGAATGCTGAGTCATTATTTTTAATAAGTTTCAACCATTGGTTTTTGATAACAAAAAATAACGGTTATTATTGTAATTATTATTATTTTTTTCATTATTGTAATTAAGTTTAATGAGATTATAATTGATGCACACTGCGGAATATGTACAATTTTGATTAACAGACTCAGGCGTTAGGTACTTTGCGAAAATCCATTATTAAGTAGACAGCCAGAATTTTACTTAGATAAGATACACGAAAAACTAAAAAATAAAATGGAATTTATACAATAACTAATTTAATTCTTATCGAAGAACGGCTGTCAACAACACTCCACCTTTTCACTTCTGTCGGTAACACCAACAATAACATATAAAAAGGTTTACAACCTCTGCCCTAGACAAAAATGTTTAAACCTAAACTATGTACTGAATTTAAGTTATCGACGCGATAAAATTAGTCAAAAACCTTGTGTTTTAAAACTGTGCAATTGAAATACGGCACACAAAATATTACAATATAAACAGTAAAGAGATTCTATTCACAAAAAAGGTATTATATCATAATAATTATTGCTTTAGTTTAATCTTCTCGGTGGCGAGGGCCAGTTTGCGGATATTACACAGACAGCCTGCGGAAGCCTCTTGTAGGATGTGGTCCTTTGAACCGATCGTTTCTAGAAGGAACTGTACTACACCGGCCTGGAACACATACATACATATATTAGGAAATAACTTTGACTTCTGGCAGCAATTTGTAACAAAGACGTAGAACATTTTTTATTAATTCATTAGTAAACAAATAATTATGTGATAAGTTCCTATATAGCTATATTGAGCTAACATATCGTTGGCTTAATTAACAGAATTCGTAACGCCAAAAAGCATTTTTTCTCATTTTTGACACCATATAATGGATAAACTTTGTATTTATCTCAAATAATAGATAGGTAATTAAAAAAATACCATATATACATTATTATTTTTTTCATTATTGTAATTAAGTTTTATAAGATTATAATTGATGCTCATTACGAAATATGTACAATTTTGATTAACAAAGTCAGGCGTTACTGAAACCTTTTGGGCAAGTCGGGCCTCCCATAGTCCGGGACTTCACTTATACACTTCACATAGTAGGTACATATATACCATTCACCCCGCGCAGATCGCTGCTCGGTCTAAGTGGGTGGAGTCCAATATAATGTTTACCAAACCGCTGGACTGCTTAAGTAATATGAATTCAGGTCAAATGAGGTAATAAACGAGATGAAAATTTTAACATTGTAGTACTTATTTCCACATAATAATCGCTCTGAAGTCAATTAAAATGCATATAGACGTAACTTAACATAGATAACGATAAAAGATCGAAATCAACGAAGTTTGGATTGTTTTATTTTAATATGAATGTACAAAATATGGCACAAAGGCGGGCTTAATGCCGGAAGGTATTATTTACCAGTCAATCTTTGGATTCATTGTAAAAAGTAATATGGATACAAAACAAATTATAATTATTTTTTACATTATACATACCTAAATGAAAATACACAAATGATATACATATATCACAAATGCTTAATCTTTTCTTCATGACCATCTAGAACCTTTAGAAGCGATTTGATATCTATTTATTCACGGCAGTTATCTTCCATTGGACTATTGAAGCTAAGCATTAACGTAACACAAACTTTATTAGCTTAGTTGGAACGTTTACTTAGCTAAGATCCGCGACAAGCAAACAAAAACAGAAAAATAATAATGTGAAGAAGTGGATTTACGGAAATCTTACCGAAAAACGGCCGTTAGCAACTCTCCACCTCTCAATCAATATCAACAACAGCAAACATACATTATCACTTTCCCAAATTGCACACGATACGTGTTTCGCCTCAACACGAACCATCATCAGGTATAGTAGACTCTACGGAAGACAATCGTTAAGAAATCTTAACAGCCGCTTTTTCGGTAAGATTTAGTTTGTTCCCCGTAATTCCACTTCTTCCAGTAGAAAACACACATTATTATTTTTCTGCTTTTGGTTGCTTGTCGCGGATCTTAGCTTAATAAAAGTTCTGACTGTCCACATAGTTATAGGTTTCCGCAAAGTAACGCCTGTCTCCATTAATCATTTTTTTTCTCAAAAATTCTCCAATTTATATAATTAAAAAATTACACTGTATAATTAATTATAATATATAATTTGTATATATAGTGGATAATCATACTTATTTTAATTTTTTTTCTGTTAATGATATTAAAGGAAATTTTTAATCCCGAGCATTATTGTTCACAAAGTTTTTGAACAATCACGCTAGGTTCTGTTAAAATGATGACCAAAACTCAAGCTTTCTGTTAAATTTTTAGATCGCAAATTTAAAAGACAATAATGTATCTATAATCTATATATAATAATGTATCTATATATCTATAAATTTTTTTGTAAAGATAGACGTTATAGTCCCTGAAGTGTTATCACTATTTATCGTACGGATTGCACTGTTTTATAACACTTCACTTCATTTAGAACATGTAAAACGAAATAAATGAATAAAATCCACCATTATCACACAATATATCTGAAATCAGCCGGATTTTATCAAACAGCGTATATAAAAAAGATCTAGCGAAGCTGTTGTAAAAGTCATTGACATTTTTAACCTACGTTTGATTTTCGATCGGTCGGTCGATATAATGTTAGTGGCAATGAAAAAAGACGACTAAAATAAAAATAAAACTCACAGCATGCATGGTTACGCAGTTGATGGAGTAAAAGGATAGGTGGTGCAGAGCAAGCGCGGTTGCCCTCTGCACGTTGAGATCTCGTGAAGTCATGTAGTTGACCAGGGGAGTGATGGCTCCGCGCTTCCCGAACTCCTGCCGATTTTGCGCCCAATCGCAGCAATACGCTATGGCCACTCCCAAGTTTGCTCGGAGATGATCGTCGGTTGTGCTGACTGTTGGTGGTAATAGAATGAATTGTAACATGTAATTTATTTTTGTTTTGATTTAGTTGCTTATTTAAGAAATCTTTATAGAAGATGAACAATGTTGGTTTAAAAATTAACCAAAAATACTTAAATGTTTATAGAACTTAAACAGTAACTTAAAAGATTAATTTAATATAACTTTTAGATTTTTAAACATGCCTTAAAGTGTTATTAAAAAAAGCTCTGAAAGCAAAAAGTTAAATAATTAATGTTTAAACTGTTTGTTTATATTTGTTTTTATTAAATGTTTCGTCTTAGCCGGCTGACAGACAATAGACATTGTCTAAACTTATATTAAATATTAAAAAAAACACGGTGTAATTATAATAAAGGGCGCCAAATGAGTGATTGGCCTGATTCGCCTGTATGGTTATGGCCGGTCATTAAACCTGTAACCTGTTTATATAGCGGACTACGGTTATCACTCAGGCGACCCAGGTCGGTCACTCATTTGGCGCCCTTTAGCAGATGTCCAAAGGTGGCGTGAGTTGCTATTCGTTGCCATAAAATTTTTATAACCTATACATCCTTGCACTAAACAACATCAAGCATATAGTATGATTTTTGAAAAAATAAATATTTTTATTTTAAATTCTTTGAAAAAGTACCTTTTTCCTTGAGCTTAATGTTTAACTTGTTTTGGCAAAACATTTAAAAATGCATAACATCATATTACGTAATAAAAAATATACTTATACGTAAATCTCTCATATGTACACTTACATGCTTACACCCACACATTATCATACATAAACACACCCAGTCATATTTTGTTTATATTCTTCATTAATGTTTTATATATTTTATCTGTATCATTTGTTGTCAGACAGAACGAAATGTTCGTTGTAGTACAGGGATTGCCTTACTTCGGTAGTCAATGAAAAAAAACATTAAACCTGTTTCTATAAATGATCAATAAAAAATTATGATTATAAGGATGCTCCAAATGGCCTTAAAACTAATGTTGTGCATTTTGAACCAAGGTTAGAGGTATTAGTTTCAGATCGCAATGCATATTTATAAATTCTACAAGTACCTTCTTATCCAGAGGCCAAATGTTGCGCAAGACGGTTGGCAGAAAGTAGCCGAATTCGGATTAGATGGGGAGCACCTTGGGGAGTAGGTACAATATCCAGCACTTATGATGATGATGACTAATAAATATGATGAATAAATAAATACAAAATTAAATAAAATACAATATTCACATATTGTATTTTATTTATTTATTACTTCAAAAATATCCTAAGAATACATAATTAAAGATACCGTAAACATGTTTAGATAATTAGGTATTATTTATTTCTATGCCAAAATAAAATATGTATGTCGATAATTTTTTTCTTATTCAAATTTAAAATTTAATTTAATACATTAATATAATTATGAAAAAGTAATACCAGGCAAATGCTATTTTTAAACATTATTTTTTCGCGAAATTTAGGGGTGTTTGTGTGTGGTGAAATATCATAAGGAAGTCCTTGCCTTGCACGCATCAATTCCATGAAAAATATGTATAATTCACCATTTGCCTACAACTAAAACTAGTTTTGCCCAAGATCAATATGTTTTGGCTCCATTTATATATATATATATATATATATATATATATATATATATATATATATATATATACACATATACATATATATATATATATATATATATATATATATATATATGTATATGTATATGTATATATATATATATACTAAATTAAATCGGTATCGAAATATCGGTAGAGAAGTCTTATTATCTAAATTGAAAAAAAATACTCATTAAAAAACTCACAAACAAATGGCTATCCAACCTGGCATATAATCCTACAGAATTGATATTAAGTACATTTTGGTTTATTAGCATTAAATAAAATGAATTAAACATACACTCAGCCATACGCACACACTGAAATAACACACCTACACACAATAACACATCGTTATTTGTAATATATTTTTTTTGTAAACTATATTTATTTTGTTGTATAATATAGTTTATAGTTTTTAATTCTTTGTTTGTCTTTTGTAAAATTATATAAAGTTGGTCAATTTGTATAATATAAATGTGTCATAGAAGGACAGACAGTTTCTGCCGTACTACAGGGCTCACCCTAGTTCGGTAGGTAGTGAAACAAAATTATAAACTTTTTAATGATCAATAAATATATTATTATTATTCCCATTTACTGTACTAGAAATTATGAACAAAAAAACAACCGAGAACTGCGATTACCAGTGTAGAAAATGATTCGGAAATAGAACCATTATGACAACATTATATTGCAATAGAGGTTGAGTTAGAAAGAACGATGTACGTTAATGATGACAGGAAGGTATTTGCATGTAGGAACTATGTGAAATGACAGAGAAAAACTTTATTGCAATGATATCTACGACGTGATTTATGAAAGTGTTGCCTATTAGACTCACTAGAACCAAACTTCAGGTAATTTTGTCGTAGCCTGGTTGGACGGATGAAGTCTTTTTCACAGAAGATCGATTTCTAAGTACTATTTTTTAATAGTGGCAGAACTGACAGGCTAGGGCTACGGTAGTAACACGTCCTCACAAAATTTCACCGTTCCTTCTCCGTCCAAAAGAACCTCATTACGAAATGGTGGTAAAGCTTGATTGTTAACGGACTGACAAATGAAATCTTATGTTTATGTATTATATGTTAAATATAGAATTTGAATTGAATATCAAATTTGAACTCTGTATTTAATATCATGTTACTCGCTTGTTCGATTTCTTTTTCCATAAATAAAGGATGACATGTGACATGTTAACGCTTTAAAGTTATGAAGGCTTTAGTCCTTGCGGCGTGAAGCCGCAGATCGGGTTAGGTGGCCCTTCTTCCCTTTCCCTTCTTTCCCTTCTGGAGCGAGGTCTTTGTCCAGCAGTGGACTGCCGCGGGCTGTTTTTTGATTAAAATATTGAATACTTAAAACAGATTTAACGTTTATATAAAGTCTCTGATTAGGTACATAAAGACTGCACTGTAGAAAAAACCACCAGTCACGTCTCTTCAAAACACTTCATACCAATCATCTAGAAATCTGCTGTTGCACAATCGTTTACGCTTATATTGAAAGTTGAAACAATTATGCTATTGAGCTTGTCTCTTACGCCTGTTAATTTGAATGCGAAAGTATCAAATCATGATTATATTTTACATTTGTAAAATAAAAGTCGAAGGTATTCGAAGTAGTGGCGTCTATCTCTTGATAAACTTAGTGTAGGACACCTTCCAGGTGCGACCTTCGACATTAAGACCAACTGGATGCGTGTGACTAAAGGTCGACTTAATGATGTACCTTAGGAGAGGTCTGTGTGTCTAGGAATGGAATACGGTAAGCTGATGACTTGACATGTAAGCTCAATACACAAAAAAAAGAGGTCAATACACATATATTTTTTTATCTGTAACCCAATATAAATATGATCGAATATTTCTTGTTTCACAGTAGTGGTTAAGGTTGAAAATTCTAATTCTGCCACCGGACATTCGATATATAAATTTATTATTACACGAGATATTTTTTTAATATAACTTATATACTCGTATGTTTGCTATTGAAAATGAACAGTAAATCTTGTTTTATCGTCATACCTAGTTTTGAAAGTTTCGCCACCACGCCGTGATCGGATATGACGGCCAAATTTTCATGATCCTTTGCTATAGTTGCTATCGCCGCGCACACTGCTGACAGTACATTGTGGTCGTCGGAGTCGAGCAAATCCACCGTCAACTCCAAAGCACCGACGAATGACCGGACCATTTCGCCGGAATCCGCTGCATTTTGCACGCATGGACTTAGAGCGAGAGCTGCGTTCGTTTGCACTTTCTTTGAGTCATTCTTAAGCAGTGACCAAATGAGTCTGACTCCATCCAATTCATCTATCACTGTCATGCAACTCTGCTCTTTAGCGCATTCCATTAGAACCAGGGGTACGTTTTCCAGTAACGGTTTGTATGTATTGTTTAGATGATGGACTGGAAATAAAATAGTTCATATATTCACTTCAATTCACTTGCACTTCAATTTTAACATGTAATTTAGATTAGAGAACACTATTGTAATTATTCTTTATATAAATATAATATATTATCTTTTGATTTTTATATTAATAATGTTAATACATATTTCTTAATAAAAATATTGTTAATCGTTAGTACGGAGGGGCCTTCTCGACCGGAAAACTACTACACCGTAGATAATCATGGTTAAGGGGCACCATTTTAAGATGTTACCGCATTGAATACGATGGGTTTAGAGATCTGGTGGCTTAAATGATTTTTCGTTCTTTAATTTCCTTCTTCCCCTCCCATTATTCACATCCTTATCCTAAAACCCAACGCATCCGCAATGCTCTTAGGATAGCGGATGTCTATGAGCGACGCTGGTTGGATTGGATTGGATTCGAAGATGTTAATGCTGGTAGCCTATTGGCTTTAACAGCTTTATCGTATTCGCTGGTTGGATTAATGGAAAATGATGGAATGAAAATTAATATAAAGATCTACATAATAGAAGTAAAAATAAACGTGGCGTAGAAATTACGGAAAGTAAAGTAACACACCTACATGTTTTCAATTCAACTGTCTCTATGTACGAATTTATTACCATTCTACAGATTCTCTTATCTGTTATTGTGAAAATGTCGATTGTTTTCGTCGTTTTTTTTGCTATCGTAATAAGTTAGCATTATAATAATCACGCAAAGATTTTTACGAAGATAACATGTTTTGCAACAGAAAAAGTTGATCTTATTTTTAATAATTAATTGTGTTATTATGTTTTCATCGGCATTTAACGCGTCGTATTTTATATGTACTTACTGAGCATGGGTATGCCGCCGGCTGCGCGTATTTTGTCCCTGTTTGGTGGAAATTTTGCGCATTCTGCTAATGCTCCAGCCACGTTTGTCAAAACTCCGTCATTCTCATCATCTAGCAACCGAACAAGTATTGGAACGGCTTCAAGTTCGTCTAACTTTTTAACACTTGCATTACTGTTTGCACACTTCCAAAGTGCCCCAGTTACAGCAGCCATGAGTGGTTTATTCGCTCTGTTACTCGTATCTTGGGCAGCCTGCACGAGAAGCTCCAAGCCTCCAGCTTCACGTATCATGTCCCTTGTTATAGCGTCACTGGCACATTTGTATATAGCCAAACTGCAATATGTCTACAAAAAAAAACAAAATTAATGTTTTTCTTTGCAATCACATCTATATATTTCTAGATTTGCTTACCTTTAAATCTTTATCTTCGTTACCCAAATGTTTTATCAGATCGTTTACCATCTTCTCTGTTTGTATAGCCAACTGGAAAGATGTTTCAGTAGCACACATCTGTAACAGCCCAACAGCGGGAACAGCAACATCGAGATGTATTGTCTTGAGCAGACGAGCTATCAAAGGAATCATGCCGAATTTCCTCATAGCTTCACGATTTCTTTTCGATGCAGACATCGACCATAGAGCCTTTGCCGCAGCTCGAGCAATATCGAGAAACTGCACTTCATCTTGGTTTAATTCTTCTCGAACAGTCACTAAATATCTGGAATAATTTTCCGTGAAATGTTAACAGACAATAATTGCTGCATAAGATTAAACCATACCTATCTAATAATTAAATACCACCTCTCTTTTATATCCAGTAAATCAATTAATTTTGGTAAACCGCCGAATTTCCTACAAAACTTTCTACTTTTACGTATTCTTCCTAAGTTAGCTATCGTCTCAGCGGCAAGAATCTGCACGTCTTTCGCCGGATCTGACAATAATCCTACTAATAGTGGTATAGCGCCTAGATCTGTAACTTTCTTTCTTATCTCAATGTTCGGTGTTATATCTTTAAGAACAGCTAAACCACCTATAATACAACACAGATCTCTAGTTTCCAACAAATTCACTAATAGTTCTAAGCCACCAATTTCTTGAATCGCCCTTTGATTGACCTCCACTGTAAGATCGTGATCTTTCAAACAAGATAATGCTACCATTGTGGCAGTTTGATTCCCCGCTTTCATATATTTTACGAGTTTCTGTATATGCCAATATTCGGACGGTATTTCTGATGACTTGATCAAATCTGCCCAATTATCTTCAGATGCGGAAGTAGATGAAGGCGAAGAGGCTGATGTATCAGAGCCTTCTGTGACCATGACAATGCGTGGTAAACCCACGGCATCTTGACCTCCGTCGACACTAAAAGTTGATACATTATCAGCATCCGTCATACTTATATTATTAATAATGTTTTATAATTGATATTTTTGTCTTAAACACAGTCTGTAAAATAAATTAAATAAAACAAATGTCAAAGTTGCCAAAGCATTGACAACAATGTATTCGTTTGTCAATACGGTTACCAGGTAACTTGTTACAATACAGTTTATCATAGTCGGTTAATAGCTAATAATATGGAGGCGAATTTTAATTATATCTTCATGCTATAATGTTATGAATTGAAAATTAAATTAATTTACTTTGTTCCAGTTTCGTCGGAGCGTTCGAGATGTTTTGAAACCGGAGCACAACGATCACTATCTTCTGAGGTGGTTAAGAGGTGAATTCATAAATAATTGTTATACCTACATATAGTTAACTAGCATAGATTTTAGCAGCAAACGCTGTTGGTAAATATCGTGCTTACGATATGAAATCTTTGTCTACTGATGTAAACCAGTTTTTCGTAACACAAGTACTATTCGCGTAATTCGGATGGTTAACAAGAATTCTACAATAGTAGTATTCTATCCATTGCTAGATTTCTTTAAAAAAAGAAATAGATTGAGCTATAATCTCCGTACGGTGGCAACTATAATAGATACGTTAAAACGAATATCGGGGTATCTGTCATGCGTTGGAGAACTTATATCCAACAGTGGATTGCCGCAAGTAAATAATGATGGTGATAGCATAAAAATAAATTATTTTTTGCACACATAGATTCCTTGAAGTGTGGTTACTTTTATAAACACACGAATCTCAATGACACACACCCAGGCACAAAATCTTTGATGGCAATTAGTTATAACTATTATGCTAGTGTCAAGTAAAATCGAAGCTAAAATCAGTAGATTCAGCTTTTCAGATACACACACACATGTATAAACAAATATTATATCGATTAACGCCGTGACCAACGAATTTGTATATACGTATTACTTAAGATAATAAAATCTTTTTTTTTACCATTATTAGCCATGGTATATCCATAAGTGTTTATGCTGTGGACTTTATTTTAAATAAATAAATAAATATTTTAAAGTTAAAAGACCTTCGCTCTTTTACAATTACATTTATCTTTTATTGTTCTTACAATTATTTTTATCTTACAATTATATATAATTATAAATATTGCGAACCAAAAAAGTTAATTAATTTTATACGCAACTGTGAAAACCAACTTATAAACGGAAATAGTATTGTAAAAAGTGTATTACTCTTTTTTTAATGTATAAATTAAACCAACATTTTCTCAAGGTGACATTTTAATTTTGAATAAGAGAACGTTATACAGTTAAACCAAAAACCAAAGCGAATAACTGCGTTTGCGTACGAAATGTACATACTTCCGTATCTTGATGAAATAAACTTGAAAAGTTTTACAGATAAAATGCGGGTGCAAATGTCTTTACAACCGTTTGTACTTCAACTTATTATTTTATTTATTATCCATTTGTGATTAAGTTAAAAATCAAAGAAGAACCATAATTTTTTTTTCATTATATTGCTTTATAATCAAAGTATAATATATTATATAACAAATTAAATGCCAGATTTGGATTTATATAAAAAATCAATATTATGAAAATATCAATAACTTGCTGAACAAATAGAGTATGATTTAAATATTGCTTTATATTCAGCGAACATTTATAATAAATAAATGCCCAATTCTGAATTACATGAAAAAAAAACAATATTTTTATTACTTTTATTATATAATAAAAAAACCATAAAATTAGTAATAATTTAAAAATACATATTTATTTTAAAAATAATTAATTCATATGAAAAGAGTATGTCAGAAGTGGGATTCGAACCCACGCCCTCATAGAGGACCAGAACGCCCGCCCCGCTCTCCACGGGAAGTTTCCTTGAGTCTGGCGCCTTAGACCGCTCGGCCATCCTGACTATACAGAACTGACTCGAATTATCCCTACATTTAAATAAATATGTAATTAAAAAAACAAACTTAAATACTCTTTACAAACTATACTATTCATTTACTTATCAGAACTCGGTAATCCAAAAAACATTGTCAATTTGTGGTAAACAAAATTTGTGGTATATATATACTATATATTTTTTATTTTTTTCCACAGCGATTTTTTCTTTTTTTCATGTATTACTTTTGAGCACGAGCCTCCCCATTTCTAGAGAAATGGACATTAACCCGCCGCTCTTGTCCAAAGCGAATTTGCGGAATTACCAGACTCGAAGTAAATATCTGTAGGCCATGCATATATTTATTCCGATGCGGGAACCGAACCCGCAACCATTGACTCCGTAGGCAAGGCCCGGTTGTTACGAATAGTATTGTTGATAATATAGTAATGATACGAAAGATCAAATGTGTATGTAAAATATTGCATTTGCATTTGTTAGTTTTTTACATAAAAGCGAGATGTAAAACGGATACGCACGTACGCAGCGAACCAAAAAAGGCCAAAAATTCAAAGAATTGCAGGAGGCTCATATTCGACAATATGCCATGGTAATATTACAAATACTTTCAATTGTTAAGGAAATAAAGGGCTTTATTATTATCAATAATAATACACTCCTTTGCAAAAAAACGGGAGGTTGTGATTTTATAGTAAGATAGTATTATGGATTGAAAATGACTCACTAAATGCGCAAAGGTATATAAAAGGAATCCTTTGTCTAACTGCAAAACAAGATTGTAATCGGTGAAGATGCCATTTACATGGATGATAATGCTTGGGCCTATCGTTCTGGCGACGTAGGTGCTTATATGCAAGAGGTCGCTATTAGTCGTTTGGACTGACCAGCGCGGAGCCTCGACCTTAACCCCACAGAGGACGTCTGAGACCTCCTAAAAAGGCAAATACGATCTGTCCAACCACCTCCACAAAACATGAGGGAGCTTAAACGTGTGATCTTGGCTGAGTATGAACATATTCCACATGACAGCATCAAAAGCCTGGTGGAAAACATGCCAAGACTATTACATGCTGGGGAGGTTATACTCGTCATTAATTATTCGTCTTTTTTTATTAAAGTACCATAAAAATACTCGTAGCCTTAATTTCACTATGGGTATCCATAAAAATGTCCATTTTTATGGGTATAGTGAAATACACACTAATTTCTGTTTACATTGCTAAAGCACCGATTTTAGGATTTAAGTGTTAAAAAAATTCTAAAAAAGAAATTTCTAATCATCTAAACACTCACATCACATACTAAAAATAAGAATATTATCTATAGAAAAGCCAATGACTGTAAGGTGCTCGTTTTGTTGCAAATGAGTATTTACACACACATTTCATGTCATCAATCTCACTGAAAATCAGCGTTGGAAGATCTCATCAAGATCGCTTCGGCTAATGCCGAGTGAGAACTTTTAAGGAACATCACACAATGATTGTGTGCGTTGTGTTGTATTATTTGTTTTTATTATTAATTCGTTTATAATTATTTAGCCATTATGTTAGGTATATTTATATTTTTTTAATTATTTAAATGTGATTCAAAAATAAATCTTCATTTTATGTTTATTCATTATGCTAATTATATTCATTTTACTTTACATTTTTTTTTCTTTTTTTTATTCTATTTGGAATTAAATTTTTATGTATTGGGTTTTGGTTTAAGATATAAAACATTATTCGAAGTCAAATTCTTATTTGAATATGAGATAATAAATTGTGATGAGCGCTTACGCGTACAATGACTAAACATTCATAAAAAACATATTTTGTACACTTACGACAGAGGGCGATGAATCAGGGCGGTAAAGATTAAAAAAATTCTCTAATTATACCTTTACGGCAAGATTTGCTAGGAGCTTTTCTTATGTCAGGGGGAAACACGTTCCAGTCTTTAATTACTGACCCGCGAAGAAATTGGTGTGAAAAATCTTTATTTTAAGAAATAGTGGCAAGATGTCTTGCCACTATTTCTAAAGACTATCCACGTGTTATTCCCGGTCCGTTTGTACGCAATGGGAAATGATATAATCGTTAAAGTAAGGGACCAACCAATAACGACCGATTGGCTCACTGACGATGCCACCCGCCCACGGAGTCAAGGGGCGCGGGTTCGATCCCACATCGGAATAAATATATGTGTAGCCTACAAATATTTATTCCGAGTCTGGTAACACCTTCCAATCCACACTGGACAAGCGTGGCGGGTTTAACGTACGTTCTCCCAGAAATAGCGAGGTCCGTGCTTATCAATGGGACATATATAGACTGTGAATAAAAAAGCGATTAGTGCATTGTATAATCGTTGGAAACAAAATTATTTCTTTTACAACCCATATATGTATGTATGTATGTTATACTATTAGGAACGGAGCCTCCTAAATTTTGGAGGCATAGAGACTAAAGCCATCACGCTTGTTCAAGCGGATGGTTGGGACATCGAAATTTGAAATTAATACTTAGAATAATTATCCCAATGCTGCAAACATATCAGTGAGTCACTTTTATCTCCGAAAACAGTAGTTTGGAACTTTGTTTACCACGTATATACCTAGTACTTGTCGATCTAAAGGAATACGAAAAAAATTATTCATAAAACCATTGTTTTTGTACAACTGTGTGTATTGATTTCCAAAGTGAAGCAATCGCTTGATGTCCACATTCTGACCAAGATCGTGGACACAATTTGCGCATCAGGATTATATATTTCATATGGCCTTCATATATCTATTTATTCTGAGTTTGGATGGTTGTTCTTGTAGCATTAGTCCGTCATATGTGACAGATGGCAAATGTACAAGGTAACGTAGTGATTAGTTGCTCTATGGTAGGTTATGTATGTAGGTAATACATGAAAATACAAAAAACAGCGACCAAGAAACATGTTTTTGCGGCCACTACTAATGTATTAATCGGATTCAACTGCGTTGATTTAAAAGCTGCGAACTGGTTTTGTTTGTATTCAAGATATCCTAGAACAGTAATAAAATACGTTAGAATAAAACAGTAATTATACATAATAATGCACATAACAATCATAATTTGCTTAGAAACTTATTACAATAATCATATTATCTCTCTCTGTCTGCCTGTCTGTCTCAACGCACCTAAACATTTGTAAATTTATAATCAAATCCACGATATTAGATCGTAAATTACCCATAAATTATTAGAATATTTTTTTATAATAGTGTAGATATGTATTGTATATATATATGTATGTATTTTTGAATCAAAAAGTATTCTTAAGTGTCAATTCAAATCCACTGAGCATGATAATGTTAATTGAAATAACATGTATGTGTTAATTCAGTTTTATTTTTCGCACTGTATGTTTATAAAGCGGCATCTTTATAGTATCATATTTCTAAATCGATCGTTGAGTCCGCAGTTTCTTTATTATTTAATTAATAACACCTAACATCACTTTATAAATTCTAATCATTTCATTAGATTTAGAATACAATAGTGGTAGAGCCACGTTGCAGACGAATACTTTATCAAGAATGACATAATATTTGTCTGTAGCATGAATGGACCGGCTCGCCCGGGGAAGTACCACACTCCCGCAGAAATCCGGCGTGTGAGTGGTAGCTTAGCTACCACGCTTCGTACGGTGCCGTATCCGCACTGCCTATGGCGCTGCAGAAGTCTATGGGCGACGTTGATTGCTTTCCATCAGGTGACACGCCTGCTCGTTTGCCTTCCTATCCCATAAAAAATAGATTTTTATTGGAGACTTGCGATTCTCTTAATAATATTAGAATTATCATTATCAATTCAAAGTAAAGATGTTGCTGGGATTTGATTTTCTTTTGATGATCTTAACTCCAACAATTAACCAATTAAGATATTGCTCACTTTAAAGTAGAAGTTATATCAATTATTTACTTTTACTTTCAGCACGACAATGGGACGCTGAGGCAGCGGAAAAAATGCTTCGAGATGTAAGTACACCATTTATAACTTAAAATGGTATGTTTATAAGGACGTACTCTTAACCGGCGAGCTTGTATAGAGTGATGAGTGTAGATGAAGCCAAGAAAGAGTGCAGAGATCGTAGCAGATGGAGATTAGTGGTATCTGCCTACCTCTGCGGAAATAGGCGCGATGATATGTATGTATATTGTATACCCTTATACCGCCTGTAACTTGTTTATAAATATGTCCGTTTACATATATATATATATATATATATATATATATATATATATATATATATATATATATATATATATATATATATATATATATATATATATATATATATATATATATATATATATATATATATATATATATATATATATATATATATATATATATATATATTTAATGAAAATTTTTATTTGTGCAGTCAGTACAATGGCGCGAGAAGTGGGGCATTGACACCACACTGGACTCGTGGCAGGCACCGGAAGTGCTTGAGAAATATTTTCCAAGTGGCAGCACAGGCTTCGACAAGGAAGGATCGCCACGTCAGTATTCCTAGTAAAAAAGGCTAACTTCGCTTGCTCAGAGGCCCGAAATGGATTCTGGAGGCAAAAGAGCGTTCGCCACCATACACTGTGTTGCGCCACCTCCTCTGCCAGCTACTGATCTTCAAGTCAGTATCTGGAAGGTGGATTAAGTTAAAAAGATATCATATAATCATAATAGAAAAAAAAATATTTATATCGAAGAACCAATGATATAAATTTTCTTAATATTAATTATGAAATAAATTTTCTCAATATTTTATGCACAAAAAAAATGTTTAAATTTTTTACATCTTGTGTAAAAATGCATTAACTAGTTCGAGAAACTTCTCAGAATGCCACACACATCAAAGATCACTTCGATCAGTCAGCGTTGCGTTCTTATCTTCCTTTCTCCTCCCACTGTCCTACATCTATTCCAAAGGCAGGCAACAGACTTGCAGTGACCCTGATATTGTACATTTCCATAGACAACGGACATTATATTTTATCAAGTGACCTTAGCTTGCTTGTTTACGTACGAACACTTAATATAAAAAAAAGTTTAACTATTGGCCGAACCAATTTTACAATTACTTTACTCCGAAAGTTCATATTTCAAGGAAATTTTTGAATTTCTGTTTACAATAAATCTGAATAAGCCTAAATCTTAATAAATATGTTTTTATGATATAGTTTAATTTAATTAGAGATTTTTACAGTTATTATAGTTCCGTTTGTGGGGCTGGATGTCTGGGGCATGCTCCACTCAGTCACAAGGACAGACGTGATCCGCATGATCCTGAGGCACCTGGAGAACTACCTTGCCATAGGAAGGAAACAAGCCACTGTTCACGGAGCGGCTGCATTAAAGGTAACCTTGCCTCTTTTAACCTTAAGACAACATAAAATCATTTCTTAATTAACGCTTTATTTTGTAGTATGAAATTAAATTTATGTCATAATATCGAGGCAAGGAACTCTATTATTAGTACTTTATAAATAATGGTAAAATTCCAAGAAATAGGCAATTTCCTAATTTAGAAGATTCTGAAATTGTTATATCATTCATTTCTGCAGAAATTAACTTTAATTCTGAAATGCTTGATAAAAGAGATCATCTACTGTCTCGTAGTAAAGGCATTCGCGTCGTTTGGGCCATCAGAAGTTTTCTGTTGATGTTCCGTTTCGACTCACCCAGAAATACTAAAAAAATATGAACAATCCATAGATACTATCATCATTATCACGTTTATGGTAGTGCATTGCATAACAAAGGCTTCCACCAAAGTGCGCTACCTAGCCCGAATTTGGGTGAAACGCATCCAATTTCTGCAAGCAGCTCTAGGCATATACTCGTTCCGTCAATTCGGGGCCGAAATTACATTTATCAAAACGCTGTGTCTATTCCACCACTCTTCTACTCCAACGGTTGTCGGTCCTCCAAACAACATGACCCTTTTCCCATGTCAGTTTATTCATTTGTTTTAATTAAACCTATTTAATAGGCCAACTCCTTCTGCAGATTTTTTTTTACCACAATATTAATTACCATATGTTGATTGCCATTGTCAATTTTTTACTAACTTTGGGAGTAATTTCGTATATTTATGTTCCTAGGCGGATTCCATCATTTCGAATCATATCAGTATCGTGGTCCCCAAACCCCAAAACCACAGACCCACAGCCCGGACCGTAGTTTTGGGGTTATTATGTTACAAGGCAACACAAAAAACGCTAAATTATCTTCGTTTTTATTTTACCGTTGAGTATTTCTCTCTGAAATATACGACTTTCGTGAGCTGAGCTACTATAACGTGAGCTGAGCTACTATAACGTGAGCTGAGCTACTATAACGTGAGTAAAACAGTAAAGTATACACAATCAACGTCCGGCTCTTAGCGATAAAATTATTAAACATTGAACGGTCTGCATCGAAAAGAGTGGAGACCACTGTAGTAGAGAAACTCCTAGCATAGCCATAGCCCTTTTCACAGAAGATACGTCTGTTTCACAAAATCAAAGGTTTAAACTCGTGAAGAAGAATGACCGTTAGTATCCACGGTCGTGTCTTATTATGAACCTAAGTTACTTCTAACAGGTGACGGTGCTGTTCGATTTAGAAGGGTTCAACATCCGGCAGTACGCGTGGAAGCCAGCCGCCGAGATGGTGTTCACGCTACTTCAGATATACGAGGCCAACTACCCAGAGATATTAAAGACTTGTTTCATTGTAAATGGTAAGATTTTTTCTTTCTTAAGTACCTTCCTGGGGTAAATCGCACTAAACACTAAATTTGGACGTAGATGGAATTAAATCACGAAGTGAAACGCCCTTTTGGCTTCTTAGACTTTAGCCAAGTAATAAAGAAACAACAACGTTGGGCTATTCGTATTGTCGATGATCAAGATCTGACCGAACGTATGTTTTAGAACTACGGAGGGATATTTCATCTCTCAGCGTCTTTTACCGATTCTACCATGGGGAGTGCTCCGAGAAATTTTTCTGAATAATTTCGGCCGCTGACTTCCACTACCTCAAAACTTGCCCGAAGGAAAAGTTCCATCCAGTACGGTTCGTTTTTCCAAAAACTTCTTTCCATGCACCACTACCTCCAACGGTATGACATGACATTGGAACCTTCAAAAAATAAGCCTAAACATTTCTTAAAGGCCGACAACGGTTCTACAATGCCTTATGGCACTGCGGATGTCTATGGTCCGATTCTTACTATCCAATTACTTTCCATAAGGTGACACACCAGTTCGTCTCCAATCCAAATATAGCCTTAATAATCCCTTGCTGGATAAAAATCGCCTCCAAACTTGAAAGTTTCTGCCGTAATTGCCGGGCGGATTTGAGAACGCAAATTGGATTTATTCTCAGATAAAGACCGCTAGCTACGGGAAGAAACTGGGTGGTCCGATTCTACACAGCAACAAATTTTAAATAAAAGGGTTAAAATTTCTGAAATGTCAACTACAGAAGGCATTCAAACAAAAAGTATTCTCCATATATATTTTTTTTAATTCTTCTTACCAAAAAAAAAAGATTTTTTGCATTTCGACTGCGTGAGAATTTTGACGTAGTGCATTAGGAATACAATAGGATTTGGAAATTATTTTTTAATTATTTAATAAATTATATTATATTTTCGACCAGGATTGTAAAAATGAATAGAATTACATAGATAACTTTTAAACTCTTACTACTTATCTAAAAGTAAACTAAAACTATGTCATCATAATAAAAATAAAAGACTTTAATAAAAAGCATATTCTATTTACTTTTAAAATGTATTGGATTTTTGAGAATATTAGCAATGTTTTGACATTGTGACTAATTTGGAATCCTAGCACAAACACTAAAAGTGAAATGACTAACGAAAATCTTTTTGTTAATTATTCCACTTTTAGTGCTTGTGCTAGGATAATATGGTACGCATCAATAAAAAAATGGAAGAATCGAAACCGATCGAACAACGTCAGAACGTAAACCCAACGTATATTTGACAAAAAAGGTGATGATCTTGAAAAAAACGGCTCATTGTACGAGTAGCGACCACGTTCCGTATGCGTGTTTAAAATTATAATTACGTTACCTATAGAGGAGTATGAAATATGTATTGAGTTGAATAACAACTCCTTATAGTCCCGACGAAGTCAAAAATCACATACATAATACACAAGTTACGCTTGGTAACTTGGTACAACAAAATACGCTTGGATTATTTCTTTGTTATTCACATTAATTAAATTTTTCATTATTACGTTGATTATGATTATAGAACAAGTATTTGTTTTTCTTTAAGTAATAATTAAATTGCTGAAACGTAAAGCCCAGTTTTGTTTCTTATTATATGAAAAAAATTTGGTACGCTAGTTTCAAATTATTACCTTCGTGTATACACACGTATTAATTTCGCTTGCAACATTATATTGTTATTAATTAACAACATTTCAAAACTTCTCCCTGAAACCGACTCGATGGTGAGGAAAAAGTTTTCTCTTTTCTATGGTAGGTTTTAACCTTTTCAGGAGTAATTTCTCATATACTTTTGACATTATTAACAATATCGAAATCGGCCTGTACGACGTGGTTTCTTTCCAGGTTTTGGAAGCATAATTACTATTGCAACTTTCCACATATCAGGGACATATTTCAGTCTAAATGATGCGTTAATGATTGTAATAAGTTTGACAACGGCTTCACTTGGAGATTATTAAATTAGAATAAAAACAAACGATTACGCGATGACTTGCAAAGAAAAAACTTTGTTGATAATAAAAATCCATCAGATTTTACCATATAGTATCAAAATCTTTTTTTATTCAAACATGTAACACCTTATTTATTAGATCTATAAAAATATCGCTGCCAGACTAATTAACACGTGAATCAGCTCCGACTTTTTTATTTAATACATTGTAACTTAGTTTCGTAGCATAACGTCATAAGAATAGACAATATTTGATAATAACAACCTAATTGGCTCAATAGCAAAACTTCCGCTTTCGAAGCCTATGATTTTACGGGTTTGATTCCCGCAGATACATATGTATTACAATGTCTATTTCTCTATAAATGGGTAGGAACCGTGTCCTGCGGTTGAATATATAAAGGCCGTAAATAAAAGTTCTGTTTTAAATTTTACCCAAATGTTCCAATTCTTTACGCAGTTGATATTACGCATCTATATCCAAAAGCTCTCGATATTTAGAATTTATAAAACATAAATAAATATGGTTTTCAGGTCCTCCCAGGTTTTCATCCAACTACGTTGTAGATTCATTGTATTAGTGATGAACTAACCTTGCTTTTTCCTCTTTTTACATTATATTTATTTGCTTGTTAAATATTATACGTTATTGTGTCACCATATTAAAATTTGCTCATATTCTCCTATAGCTTTATTACTATTATCTTTACTCAACTAATAAAAAATTACGTCATTTCTTTAGAAATACCTAGATTGATTTTGTATTTTTGTGTAACGTACACTGGAACAGGTGTTGGCAGGATGACCAGCGCTGTAATTAACCAACTACGGCATTAAAGCCGAGCCAAGGCCTATTCTTTGACACATTCATGTTAATTTTAAGTTATTTCGAAATTTGTGTAGTAATTTACTCTATTTTTAGCTATCTATTTAATTTTTATTGTTACTTTTGATATTCTTCCTATTGTGCCTTGAATAAACAAGTTATCTATATATCTATTTTTCTACATTTTCCAGCGCCAAAAGTTTTCTCGCTGGCGTTCTCCGTTGTAAAGAAGTTTATGCACGAGTACACAATATCCAAGATTAGAATATACGGCACAGACCCGAAAAAATGGCAGCCGCACGTTCTGGAGGTAGTGGACAAGGAGCAACTGCCTTTACATTATGGTGGTACTATGGTCGATGACAACGGAGATCCGAGGTGTGGTCTGATAGTAAGTAACAAGTTTTTTCTATATATTATCATAACGTGTCATAGTCATTCTTGAAATAGTAGAATAAGAGAGAGGAAGAGACGTAAAGTTAAATAATTTCAATGGACTAAAAAAACATCATGCTCAGAGGGCTATGGAATGAAAAGAGGCTATACTCTGAATTTCCCTGGTGGTTATGAATCGGAATGAAGAAATCTACTGGAAAATCAAAGTCACCGAAATACCTTTTAGAGTTGACAAGCGGAAGAACCTACAATTAGATAAAGCGACGATCTGCTTAGGGCGGCTGGTAGATATTGAATAAGTATAATGTAACATAGGTCTAGGTAATGCGGCTTGGAGGAAGCCTATATCAAGCAATCGCTTGCCGTCGGCTGATGATAAAAGGAAACATCATGATTACCATTGCTGCCATAATACAAAAAAAAATTAAAAACCTAAAAAATTGTTCTGAATCATGGCACATCAAAGAAGATGCCTCCAATTTATGCGCTATACACAGCTCATTACCAAAACCAACCTTTTGAACAAATAAGGCTCTGAAGACCGATTGGTGATGTTATAACCATCTTTCCGATTCGAGATGCCTGCGTTCATATATAGATTGGTCGGTGGCAGAAATACGTTACAGGTCGAAAAATCAGTAAACGCATGATTACTGTTTATTTTCTGCCACTATTGAGAGAATATCCTACTTTAACTTCACGCACATGGTTTTAACAAGAGTCCGCCATGCCTCACACTGCTAGAGCTTCTTCGTGAGAAACCGTGGAGCTTCTTCGTGATTTCTTCCCTAATAAATTAAAAAGACGTTTGGGCGATATCCCCTGGCCACCCAGGTCGCCGGATCTCTTTTCTTTGGGTGTACCTCAAAAGTAAAGTCTATAAAACAAACCCGATGGCTATCTCAGCACTAAAAGACAATATCGTCCGCGAGGTGGACGACATCCCGACGTCACTACTTCAGCTAGTGGCACAGAATACTGTGGCTAGATTTCAAGAGTGTGCCTGAAGTGGCAGTCACCATTTTATCATGAAACCCGTACTTGTCTTCTTCATAAATGTTATTAAATTTTATTTCTATCCTTTATAGTTCTTTTTACTATTTATATTGGAGAACCCAATTTTGCAACCGGACAACCTATATGTGTATGCCCAAAACTGTGATTATGCAATTTCTTTCTACTTAAGATAAATCTACATATGTATCCATCAAAGCTACTACCGATGATGATAAAAAGTGTATTATCTGTTCTTACAGGTAAAATGCGGCGGTAAAGTTCCTAAAAACTACTACTCTAAAAATGGCCCTTGCGACGAATCGAAGGAATATAAAAGAGTAACAGTCAAAACCGGAGAGAAATATTCCGTTGATTTACTATGTATGGAGGATGACAGTGTACTGAAGTATGTATTTCATTATATTTCACACGTGTATTTTGAAATTACTTGACGTAGATTTTTATAAAGGCAAATCTCACATCGAAATCTCTTACTATACTATTATTACTATACTATGCATTTTTTGTGTATATCGTAACGGCGTGCCACCATCAAGGAAACTAAGGGCGTTGACACACTATCCTTTTACTAGTATTACTAACGAGGTGATCGATTGAACGAGGAGTTCGAAAACACATTATGCTAACACGGCATGTTGCGAGCGAGTTGACCAATCGCGTCGCTAAGAATAATCTCGCAAATCGTCAGTGTGATAGCACCTTAATGATCCATAAAATAAAAACATACTAATTTTTTAGATATTCAAAATGAAGGCTAAAAATCTTTTTATTATATATTACTAGAATATTTGTTAGCATTCAAAATAAACTAATAACGCTTGTGCTAGAAAAATAAAATTTACATCCATCAGTGCAAAGTGGAGTTGATCCCACAAAGTTATGAGATCGTAAGGGCAATCCTGACTAATTGAGCTGTTTATACCATTCAACTGTATATTTATAATACTAATACATATTATTATACCAAGATATAAATTTTAAAGTATTTTCAATTTTGTTCGTATCGTATATTGTTACCATAAAATATAATAGATGGCGCTATTATTGTAACGAGTCACATCATACCAATTCATGACAAGTCATGTCCGAGTAGTGGAGTTCAACCCCGAGGCTTGCTCCTACGCCCCCTAACGGGGAGTAGATGTCCCTGAATGAATGACAAGTCTCCTATTTCCTTGATAGACCCTAACTTCTAGTACCTAATACAAATAGACTCTTGCACATATTTTTGTTGGCATTTCAGTGGTTACTCTAAACGACAAAAACAAAATAATCACAAAGCACTAAAAATTTGAAGTTCCCAATTAGACTCTCAAGTGTTAATATTTAGGTTTACTTTATTTCAGATGGGAATTTGGTGTAGACAGTCACGACATTAAATTTCTTATCAAACGGAAAGATGAGGACGGCAATGAAACGGTTGTACATGGTCCGAGGAAGGTTACAGAGGGTCCAGCTGACGTAGGAATCCTACCCGTTTCAGGCCCCGCTACATGTAAGAAACAACTTTAAAAAATTCATCATTATTGAATATTTTACAGGGTGTCTCAGAACTCAACGTCAAGCCGAAACACCATAAAAAGTTGGCGCATTTATTCAGGATTGTAAAATGGTACAATACTTCTTAGTTTCATACTAAAAAAACGAGTAAAAAAGTAAAAACCTCAAGTAACCCGATTTTTGGTAACCCATTTTACTCAGTTAAATGTTTTTTATTCGCACAAGCTCTTGGTAGGTTCTTAATTTTAAGATCTTCAGATAGATTTTTTCTGATTTTTCTCATGATGGTTACAATCAATCCTGTCACCCCGTTGACGTTGAGTTCTGGGACACGCTGTATAATACATAGAATATTACCTATTAAAGGCGAAACTTAAATCAAATTAAATAAATTCCTCCTAGGAATAAACAGCAGATAGACAGCGTTAAACTGTGTTGATATTCCTATGGAGTTGTATCCTCTTTTGTTTATGGGCAACGTTGATTGTTTGACATCAGGCGACACGCTTCGTTTGCGGCCCTACCAACAAAACTAACCATTAAAGTTTAAAGTCAACTGAAAAAGCAACGATATGTTTCCGAACTTTACTATATTATACTAAACTGCAACTGGTAAATAACCAGAGCGTAAAAAAATGTAAGCGTCACAGGACTATTATCAATTCGGACCAAATGTTCAAACCACGAGTTACACCGGTCTTGCAACGAAGCCAAATTTCAGTGGTGAAAAATGAGTACGATGGTGTCCTAACTTTTCTTTCGCATCAACGCCGCTGTACGTCGTTGCTATCGATGTGTGCACTCGACTCGACTTGTTCGATTGGTTTATCGCTTTATTCGTTTTAATAATAATCTGTTATAGTAAAGGGCACAAAAGAGATAGTCTTCGTTGCACAGCACACCCATCTATCGTCATGCCTCTAGCGGCCGTAAATTAAAAAGAATAGCGCAACCATTAAGCCGACGTACTCCCACTACTTTTGATGCAAGATCTGTATATATGACCGTGGTTCACACTAAGTTATAAAAAACACTGTTTAAGTTGTACAGATATATGAAAATACTAATCGATATTTTTTTCATACATAGACTCATTGATATTCGACAACAAGAGTGCAATACTGCGAAGCAAAAAGATATTCTATGATGTTCTCATCTCTATACCAAGCAGGGATCTCAACATGAGCGATGAACCTGAGGATGCTATAGAAGCTACCGAGCAGGCTGCTGGTTCGGAACGCACCGGACTATAAGTGATAGATTTTATTAATACCCAATAGTTGCATTTTGTAGTGAATAAAAGAGAACATTATCCGTGTATAGACAACGAAGTTTATGGTCTCCCTATCCAAATTCAAGGGTCATTCCATCGAGTCGATCGGATCAATCACCTTGCGAAGTAAGATAGCTAGATTATTTTGAAATGTGATTAATTCCTATATTAAAGGCAATTTTTACATCATTTCGATGCAGTTTTTTAGATATTTATATTAAATATATGCTTACCAAGCGATGTCTTTAAGGTTTAGAAATTTCAAAGCTGCAAAGTTATGGAGCGATTTCTGTGATAAAAATTATATATAACATGTATAACGTTCCCAATCTATAATATATAATACGGTTTTGTTTTAGGTTAAAGCAGAAATTACAATAATAGGATTTCCAGTAATGTTCGTAAAACAATTTATTACACTTTCCACGCTAATTTGAACTTGAAAATATTTAGTGAAATTATTAAAGCTGATATTTATTTATACCTCTTCTTTAGCTTTTGCCTATTTTTTTAATTGAGCACCTATATATCCATTTTAAAATATTACCACGATGCTGGAATCGGTAGCGTCAGTGTTACTTGGTTTTTTCATTTTAGTCGGACAGATTATATCTTAGCTATATAATGACGGTGGTTCTGTATATTAAGTATTATTTTATTAACAATTTAGTTTTAAATATTAGTAAAAGTAATGACAGGCAAGGATGATGTAACTTTCTTATAAGCATTATCTTATCTTTTAGCAAATATAATAGAGGGGTTTTGTAAAATATCTTCATTTTGTTTTTTTTTTAATTACAAGTTATAAAGGTATTAAAGAGGATTTGTAAGTTATCAAATAAATAATGAAATAATATATAATTATATAATAATATATAATTTTTATTTTAATCTTTTATATAATTTTTATTTTAATGTTTTTCATGTATTATTTTGATTACAATTATGGCAGTGGGTACGGTGGCCTCAGCCAGGCGTTTGCTTGGGGATGACATATTAACACATTCCCATCTGGCTATTTTTGCTCAAACTTAATTGTTAACCCATTGACTGCCAGACATATTTAGAGCGTCTTGCCCTGGGTACCAAGGTTTTATATTGAAGAATACATGAAAGTTTACAAAATATAATTATATTAAGTTACTGATATAATATTGTAATAGCATTTACAGTAATTTTTATTGGAAAAAAACACTACGAGATAACTCGTAGCTGGCGTCACTAAATAAAATTCCTGTGCTGGTTGCCACTAAGAGATATCTCGTAGCTGGCAGTTTTGATACACACGGTTAATACGGGGTATTTCTATGAAATGAAACTATTTCGACGTGTGAATTAAAACTGCAGTTATTCTAATGTTATGATATAATCTTAGATTTCAAATGACATCAAAATTGAACGCTCGTTTAATCTTATATTACATATATAAGATTTCAATACAGATGAAAACGATTGACACATCATTTTTGAAGTAGCAATTAATCAGGATTTTCATTAATTTTTTTTCTTAAAACTTTTTTATCTGAAAGATTACGAATTATATATTGCGTATATATATTTTTAATTTTACATGACGCAATAGGTGAAATTAATATTATTTTTTAAAAAGGAGAAATCTCGTTTCGCGATGGGAATGTATTGACAGAAATTTTAAAATGGACGACACTCTTGTATTATTAATAGAAAATCGAAGTTGTTAAACCTATCATAGATTTGCCATACGTACTCTTGTAAATTTATTGGTAAAATTCAAATGTTTTACATCCGTATCGTTTAACATTAACTTTTAAATAATTAAATTAAATCACTGTTTTTTTTTTTTTTGTATGTATACAATATACCAAAAAAAATATTTTAAACGTTACAAATTTTATCCAAAAAGTTTTTAATTGCAATAAAAATTGTCTGTCATAATTGTAATTATATATGTTACTTAATGAATGTAAAATTTGTTGTAAAAAAATCCTTCGAAATTTTATACTGAGTTTTTCGATTACTTTTATATTAAAGTTCGTATATGACAACTGTGGTTTTAATTTTTTATGCCTAGTTTAATGCATTGATTAACTGTACAAACCAGTTTCATTTTGGTCAAGCGTTCAAGTTTCTTGCTGACAGAAAAAGCACAAAATAAGCATACGTTGCGCTCGAACCAGGGTTTCCAACTGCGTCCACTTTCTAATACCAGTATTTTTGTTATTTCACTGACTGATAACGAGCAACAGCGTAACCGGTGCGAGGTATTTGACCTTGACTTGCGGTCAATAACATTCCTAGCGTGCCGATTACGCACCACCTCATGAAATACACCTACAAACCACGACCTCCAGTTTCCAATTTCGATCAAATTAGATGACAAATCTAGGAGATGGTCGTGCGTCCGTGCGTGCGTGCGTGCGAGCGTGAGTGCGAGCGTGCGTGAGTGCGAGCGTGCGTGGTTGCGTGTGTGTGTGTGATTATGACATATCTATGATTGCTTACTATTAGTTTTAAACTCTTACGAATGATTTACGAAAGAAATGAGCGGTTGTATGTTACTACCTGTTATAATCGCTTTGATCAAACAAACAATATTGCTTTGTTCAGATCAGTGTGAAATATGCAGACAGGATCTAATGAGCAAAAAAGACAAGATTCTAAGATGAAAAATAGCACAAAATTAATAATACATATGTTCCTCTCCTCTCTGTTTTAGCTATAACTAATTTGCCAGTGTCAAGTAAAATACAATAATATCAAATCATTTGAAATGTAAATATTTAGCTTATCATGATAAGATAAAATTGTGGCTTCTATGGACTATTTCCGTCAACTTAAAAAATACACGTCACTGATATGTCGACAGCAAAGTCACCCCACTTCCTTTATAAGGTAACTAACATTGCTTTTGTCATTCCTAAAAATTTTAAATTGTAGTGTCAACATATTAATATATTGTCAAAGTCAAGTTACATGTAATATGGACAAAATTGTAGATAGAATATTAAAACAATTTTAAATTTCTAGAAATAATTTATTATTATTTGTCAATACAATGAAGCTTAGCGCCCACTGACAATATGGCATGGGTTCTTCCAGTATTCCTAGATGCAGGTGCACGCTGATACTAATTAGATAAAAGTCCGGCCAAGCCAATTAAGTACTGAACAAAATGTCACCACTCTACCACTAACTTATTATATATAGATTTTTTTAGTGAAATGAGTTAGGTGTTCGCAACTGCTGGTCTTCTCGGTAGCAATGCATGCCATCCTATCAATGGGGTAGACAATAATCAAACCAATTATTACTATGAAGCTATTTATATTATGGTAAATATTACAAAATTGTTTATAAACTTACACTGGACAATATATTTACTTTTTTTATTCAATAAAATGCATATGTGTACTGCTTTGCAAATCAGTATTCATATTTATTCATCATCTTCAAACAGCATTTGCAGTAATTCCCTTTTAGTGCACTGACTGCCTTCTAATCTTTGAACTCCGTTCCACTTGATTATAGTGGGAATAACCATGAGTCTAGTCCGACTGTCAGTTCTAAAGGGGCAGGCTTTATCCTTCCAACTGCAAACAAATACTTGATTTAGTTTCATATCCTATCATAACACAATGTAGACCATACATTTTTTTCAGATAAATTATTTGTCCTAGACACCGTTTTGGGCAGACACTTTGCAAACCATAGTATCAAAAATATTGCAACAGTAATACAAGCTACCAACTACTACCATTAGAATGTCTGAGAACATCATCATGAGGATGTATCTGTCCACTCATAGAAATGGCCATCTTCAAAGGTGCTTTACCTAACCCAAAGTCTGGCCACATTCATACAGTTTTTACTATAATGGGACTGCATAAATGAAACCTTATCCGTGAATACATAAAACCACCTAACCATCCCTCGATCCATTTTGACATTCTACCCCAGTACCACACAATCTACATTCTTGGATTAAGGAATGTAGATTGGTAATAATTATTTAGACGGACTGTGCTGCCCATCTAATGGTATTTGTTCCCATCGTTGCTTCAAAGAACACCAATAGGTGTGCCAACTGTGGAGATTATTGTTACAGCCCTCAATTTTGAAGAAGGCAAATACCCAACATTGGACTATTAAAGCTGTATTGATAATGAATATTCATACAAATATTTTTACTTTTTTTGTGATGAAGTCTCTTCTGACGGTTTGAATCTAATATTAAAATTTAAATAATAAATACTTACTAATCTCTGTCACCAACATCGACATAGGCAAATATAACATTCTTGTTTAACTCATTTAAGAAGGCTTTGACAATAGGTTCAGCTGAAAATAGAATATATGTGATATCAAATATAGTACTGGGCTATTGGAAACATGATCAGAACATGATCAGATTGCATAACTATTATTTTACTTTGGCATCGGAAACTGATTCAAGAAAAATAGAAAATCTATTTATCACAACCTTATTGGGTCTGTTACAAGGTTATGGCTTTCAAAATCAATGGTTGTAGATTTGTTTCCCCCATCATGATAAATATGTGAATGGCCTACAACTATTTTTTCTTCTATCTTTTATTATATTTTTTCTGAGTCGAGTGTGGCCTTCAGAAATGGGAAGATCTGCCCAGCAGTGGGCAGCAAATAATTACTTACAGAATCTTCCTCAGTATGGTATACAAATATTTTTTCTTTTCAAATAGTATTACAGTATTACACATTTGTTAGATTAATTAATATGCATGCTATGTTTGTACCTAACTGACAAAAAATACACCAGCTTCTACCATTCTCCTTTTTGCTTCCAAAGAAATGAAAATACACATCCTTCCTTTTCTTAGGCAAATTATCAATAAAATTTAAATATTCATCATAATTACTAAGGTTTACAATCTTAACTTTGACCATTATAATAGGACTCTTAGACAATAATGACAATTAATATGTATAAACTTATGTGTAAATTATTGACATATATAGCCAAACAGTTTGTATAACTTATCTATGCTTAGAAGTCATAAAAGAATAATCTTTGAAATTAGGGTATAAATCATACAATTATTTATACTTTCTAACT
>JASFAT010003862.1:0-15633 GCA_031353405.1 Baronia brevicornis | reverse complement strand
TTATCACAATTTTTGATTTTTTAGGAGGAAACTGTTGTATTTTGTACATCATATTTGTTTTTTGTTTTGATATTTTTTTCTAATATAAACATAACAAAATTTGTCACTCATTAAGTATGTGTCCTTTACGCCACCAATAACGTTACTTGTATAATGCTGTGTAAATAAGTATTGAAGACGTGTAGGCTATATAATAAGTAAAATGTTGAAGCGATCTGTAGAGGAATCGCACCTTATGAAAATATTTTAATTGGGTATACCAAGTTTTTAAAACACGTATTTTAGAAACATGTTTCCTTGTTATACTTAATTTCTTGATTCAGATCAATTAAAAATTATTCTCATATTTGACCAAAGAACAAATGAAAACACTATTTGCAAGGTTTTCTGACCGAATGTAATAAATGTCTATTTATGGATCAGTTGTTTTCGATTATAAACCTTACTTTATTAGAAGGGGATTTTGGTAGCTTTGAAAAATTTTAGACCACAGGCAGCTTTAATAAAGATTGTGTTCCATGAGGTGTGTGTGGGTTGTTATGTCTAATTGATACTCTATTATATTATGTAGTAAGTAAATAGACGAATAAGTTTTCTTCTCTCCTTCCTTCCCCTCCAGAACATCCTTCTTCACCCCTTGCGCATGTCCATAGGCAGTGCTGGTTACCTATCAGCAAGTGACCTGCTTACTCTATTTTTTAAAAAAGAGTTTATTTATGATAGTACGCAATAAGCCCGCAGTATGGATGGAAACGTGTTAATCGCAATTTAAAATGCAAATCACGTTTATTCATCTATAACCACGTTTCTGTAATCATAGTAAAGTAATGATCAGTATCGGATATATAACGTTTGTAAAAGAGTCTATATGTAAAAATCAAATGAAAATATGACTCACTGTCATTTGCTGTATGTAAATGCCGAAGTTTTTGAAACATAGTTAAATAAATGTATGTATATGAAAATGTAAATATTTTCCAATAGCGAGTTAAACTCTTTAAGTAACGACTTTAGGAAAATAATCAAGTTAAGCAGAATAAAATATTTCATAGCACACGTGTATATTTACTAACGAGGTATTAAAAAAATGCATAGATGAGAGATCTATCCCTTAATGTACGTATGTCCATCGTTTGTATGATCATTGGAGAGTGTATCTAGTGAAATCATTAGTTTTATAATGGAGGTCTATAAAAATGTAGTTAAGTGAGTACACTATTTTTGATCTGTACAAAATATGGAGTTTGTTAGTAGGTATACAACAGTCATTAAACGGATCAGATTTGAATATTAAGCTTGTTGTACAAATACATTTGAGCTATACTTCTCTTAGGCGCAGGTTACATCGGGAGTGGAGCGAAATGAAACTAATTTTATTTAGCCTAACATTTTGCCTAATGCCATTTGCCTAACTATGAGAGCTATGCGAAGCTTAGCTAACTAAACGTATGGGATCTACACCGGAAACTAAACCACCGCCATGGATTGTCGGGTTCACAACCCCGCATCGTTGGCATCGCTTCGTAGTTTAACCCCATAGCTCACGGTGTGAACTATGGGGTAGCATAAAAAGACGTGGTAGCTATATGAGCGAAGCTAAACGAATTTAGCTTCATTTCGCTTCGTTTCCCGTGTGTTTTGAGCCTTAAGCGAAACAAATATTGTCGTAGTTTTATTTTTTGTAAAGCATTGATGAATTATGACGGTCCATTAGATTCGTTAAAAATACCAACAAAGCATAATTTATGAATAATATTTTATACTAAATATTATCATTGCTAGAGCATTCATAAAATATGCTTTTTGTGAAAAAATCAATTAAATTGAATTTGCCTTTAAACAATAATTCTGGCCTTTTTATGTTAAAAGTTTATTTTTCCGTTTATACGTTATTTATTATTAACTTTGCAAGCCGAGAAATAATGTCTCAAGTATTATGTATAATTTATAAAAGCATGATGTACCATTTGGAGGCACTTATTTCACAACCTCAGAAATAAATAAGAGTGGTTCAGCATTAGTAAATAACCCTTTGTCTTTGATTAAAAAAGTGTCTACTCCTGTCTGAAGCCAAGCCTACTGATAGCCAATATATACTTTAATTATAAAAACATATATTGGCTATGATTAGTATAATAAAATTATAAGTGTAACGCACCGAGATTTCATTTATTGAATTGTTTCTTTAAAAGCAATTTTTTTACCGGTTACTGGCCATCGTGGCTCTAGATTTATTTATGTGATCAAATTACTCCATTTATGTAATTAAATTCAGTTAAAATGTATTATATGTAAGTGCATTTAATTAAAATATGATTTTGTCTTAAGGTCGTTCTTGTTTGTAATAATATGACCTGTGATAAAGCCTAACTAATTTCGACAATATAATATAAATGTGCCGTCGTCAAAATTGAATTGAAACCTTCACAAAATTTATCCAATTAATGATTTAAATACTAATTAAAGTGTCGCTGACTACACATAGTATACACGTGGTATACACTTTTATAATATTTATCATGTATTCTCAAAAATCTCATCGTCAAAGTTTTGGTTAGTTTTTTTTTAAATTAATAAAACACTTGTACTTTGATTCAATTCATATACATAGAACTTAGAGCTTTAAAAAAAATACAGTAAAATGGATTATAACTCGAATTTTCCATATAAATATCGTATAATATGTGGTTATATTTCAATTTTGTTGACTGCACAACTCGGCCGAAATTTCATTATATCTGTCACGTCCTATGTAAACAGCGTCGTAGGGTAGTGCTGTAATGAAAATGTTTTAAGATGTGAGGGATATATGGTAGAATTTCTGTCGAGATCCAGATACTGATATTTCGTTGGATTTTCGTTGCTCCTGGTGTCTCACTCACTTTATCCCTTTTATTAACATATAGCCGGTATGTGTAGACAAGTTTATAAGCCATAAAATTATGCCATTTAGTTCTTGTGCTCTATTGTTTGTGACATATGGTAATATCATAAGTTGTGTATAATGTTTGTGTTGTATGGCAGCGTTATCTAGTACCAAAATCTAGTTTGTAGGGTTTTATTAAGTTCCCGACTGAACCAAATCATAGTAGGTATGTGTTAACAGACACAGTAATAAAATTGATGAAATGATTTCCTATTTTTATTTCAACCAACCTGCTATCGACGAAAAGGGTTTTTATGGCTCGTTAACTGTGGATAACCGAAATACACTTTAATGTATTAAGTGCCCAATTATTTAACCTATAGGAAAAAAGTAAAACGTCCATTAAAACTAGAACTTTACTTGTGAAATATATCTTTAAGTTGGTATCATTATTTTTAGGGTTCCACACTTGAAAGTAAAAATTCATCGACTTCAGCCTCTACCTCTCCGTTCAATTTTAGTCGACATAATAGATCAAATGAATTATGCTTGCACCTTTTCACATTGAAATATTTTTTATAAATATTCAAAATATCTTGAATATCTTGAAGAACACTATACTTATCAAATTTTTGTACATTTTTTAAAATTTTACCAAGTAATAATATCGTTTTTACTTAGCTTTTTAATGGAATATATAAGCAAACTAGCCGTCTGCGCTACCCATAGGCATCTGCAGCAACATAGGCAGGCATTGCATAATAGTTGCTCGTCTTTAAGAAATGTGTAGGTTTATTTTTGAAGGATCCAATGTTGTATCGATTAGGAAGTACCACTAAAAGTAGCTGGTTCCACAGATCGGTGGTGCGCGGAAAGAAGTTTTTTTTTATATATATGGTTAAATAAACTAAGTCACTTAATTTGAAATGTCATATTTTGCAGTAAATAGGTTCCCCAGAGTTCAGTTAAGTAAAAAAAGAACTTATAATCACTATTTTTAAAATTGTTTTGATTGTTCATGCCATAGAAATACAGACGAATGACCGTAGAATAGTACCGTGTGGCGTATGAACGCGCAGGAAACTCAAATAGTCGAATTTGCATTTATATGATTAGAACGCATCCGTTGCCGGCCGGGTGTCCCGTGGCGTACGTACCTCCACGTAGCGACGCTCCCTTTGATTTATGTGTCAGTGAAATGCAGCACAAAGCAGAGAGTACACTCGACAGCTTCCGACCTATTGAGAGTTTAGATCCGTTCATTTGCAATGACGCGCTATATATTCACTATTCGCAACAGATTAGTGATTTATCTTCTTCAATTGCTTAAATATATGAAATATGAATTATAAATTACCTCTTAAGCAGATATTAGCTGCAAGTTATAGTTATACACTGATTGATAGAGGTATTGAGCGAGAGATCTGATAACAAATTTCTTTGTTTTAGCCTAACAGAAATAATTGTTATATGTAATAATTGTTATGCTTCGTACTTTTAAATCATTATTAGCTATCCTGCTACTTCGCGTCGATTATATAATAATTTTCTTAACATATTTTTTTCACAGTCCATATATGTCCTAATGCTGGACACTGACCTCCACATTCTCTGAAAAACGGACGTTAACCCACCACGCATATTCATTGCGGATTGGCGGAGTAACCAGACTTAGAATTATAAACATTTTTTATAAATTACCTTTATATTTTTTAAATATAAAGGTACCGTTTATCAAATGTCAAGGTGCAGATACAGTGGCGGGACCCTCCGCCCGCGGAGTCAATGGTCGCGGGTTCGATCCCCGCATCGGAATAAATATATGTATGGATTTACAATTATTTATTCCGAGTCTGATCCCCGCCCCAATCTGCATTTCCTTTCCTGCCCTTTTCTTTCTTCTCTATCCTTTCCCTTCCTCTCCGCCAATCCACGGTCTGCCGTGCCAATGGATGCATGTCTAGGTTAGTCGCAAGCGTGTCGACCGCCCCGGGATCGGGCTCCCCCGGGTACTATAGTGCCTTACCTCAGCATGCAGAGCTCTGCTGGGACTGACTTCCATCCTCCCTTGCGGCTCGTGGGATTCACTAAGACGAATTTAATATACCTAATTTGTTGAAAATGACGGCGACGTAATTCGCCACCCGACACGTCACCCTGATTCCCACGAGGGCAAGAAGGGACTAATGGAGAGCCGCTGCGATGAATGGTAGCGGATGGAGCTCTGTGGTCTCTGCCAACCCCTGCGGGCTATAGGCGTGAATAGCAGGCAGCAGATACAAAGGATCTGGTGGTAAGTAATCATCGCCCTCCATTATCTTTCTAAAATCTAAAATTTTTTACATTGGGTACCGTCACTGAAATTCGATCATGGGATCATGGGAACGAGAATGTGTTACTTCCCTAAAATACCAAAAACTAATTTGACAATTCGAAAATTTTGTCTACAACATTTAAAATAAATTAGTCTGTGGTATGGTTTTAGCACATTATTATATCCGAAAAAAGTCAAATAGGCGAGACGGATTAAAAATAATCTATGGGTTCGTACAACATTTCAATACTTTTCCTTTCTTTGATGTTATTTGTTATTTATGTAACATACTTTGTATTCCTAAAATAACTATAAAAAATATGAAATTCCCTAATTTAATAATAATTGATGTCAATAACAAAACAAAACTAAATTGATGAAAAGAAATTTGATGCCAATTAGTGGTTGAAAATCGATAAGATCCTATCGGCTGTTATATTCTGTCACGTTAATTGAATCGATATCAAACTTAATTTGATGTCGGAGACATCGCTTCAACATCGTTTTAACAAAATTTAACGAATAAAAATATTATATTTCCTCTTAACGTAGCAAATATTAACCGCGGATACATCAAAAACATTTATTTATATTTAAGTTGTTCAATAACAAGATAATTATTTTCATAATAATGAATAAAATTTAACAAATTTGACTGATTACTTCTGTTGGAGAACCATAAAAAAGAGTAGACAAAGGGCGGCTAATAGGGACTGGATGCATGTAGCCGTTTTCTTAGTGGACTATCGTAGGCTGATGATTTTGCAAAATTTATTGAAAAATTCAAGGCAGTCGGGAAAACACTTAAGGAAATATTATTTAAATATTTGCTTAAGCTAATTTTTCCACTTTTTTAAAACATCTACAGATTGTGTAACATTATCGATGTCTATAATTGTAGACGCCGATAATGTTACGCAATTCGCTTCGGTATGTGTTGCTCGTATATCCGATGCCTAACCGTAAGCGATTATCTTTAATTCGCGTTGGGTGCTTGACCTAGCTACTTGATTAAAACATTGGATGGAATTGGGCTCTCTAAATTATTCACATAATTGGATCCTAAATTTGGAAAATTTCTGAGCAGAAATCTTTAAATTTATAGAATACTTGTTTAACCTCTCCAAGGACGAATTTTTTAAGTGATTTCTCACTTAAAAACAATGATAAAATTTTTCTTTTTATTACAAGTTATTCACCTTATATCTATAACAATTCAGTAAGATAAGAAAATAACAGAATATAGTAATTTTTACAAAAAAATAGATAATGTTTTCATACGTGGCCATTTAGCGTAATTTCTCTTGAAATAACTAAAATAAAAAAGAAAAAGCTAAACGTACACACATGTGCCAATGTCCGTGAAGAGGTTAATTTTTTTAAATAATATTATCTTCTTTAAATTATTTTTTTTTTATTACTTTTATTCGTTCAAAGCTTTTAAGTACATACATGCGCCTAAGTGTTTCTACTTTTTTATTATATACAGAAATTTATCACATATACATAGACGTATTTACGTTTATTATAAAATACTTTAAATATTAAACATTTTCAGTACTGTTTTTTTAAAAAACACGCTAATATGTTTTAAGGTCACAAATTGTGACACTTATTAGGGACAATAACCCTTCATTGTAATATATAGTATGTATTTTGATATTTAAGTATCAGAATATATACCATAACCTATTTTATAACTGGATGAATTTTTGTAACAGGTAAGTTTGACATAGAGGCGACTTGATGTGGTTGGCTCTCCTTACTACATACCTCAGATAAAACACTCAAGATTGTTATGATATGATTTGATCATTAAAAAAAATCAAAAATTTACGAAATAGAAAATGTAGCTAAAGCTAACTTTCTTAGAAGATATTTAAGCTAATAGAATCTAGACACGTTGAAAAAGCATCAAATACAGTCAAACGGGCGTATATTGGATGGTGTATTGGCAGACATCCGCTTGGATGTGTAACGTATCGCTTTGAAAATAAGATCTTTAAGATTTTGGAGCTCATGGAGATCTGGTGGATAATAAGTTAAAATAGATCCAAATGGCGTATTTTATTATCGGGGTAAATAAGCATACTGTTAGATCCTTAAGCACGGAAAGCTTAATGACATTAAATACACTTAATCCAGCACATTATGTACACATATCTATATAACGGGATGAGATTTATCGGGGTGTCATACTTCACGGAATTTGCGCCATCAATTGGTAGTATTTTGCTGCGTTTCGTGTTTCGTACGGTGAGTGCAAGGATCCGGAAGCCTAATTGCTTTCCCCTTCCTTTACTTCCATTTTGTTCTCTAACTAATCAGTCCTTACTCTGTAATAGACAACATATTTGTAGTACTTCCATGAAAATATTAATCTTTATTTAAAATTTTCCTTAATCTTTACCTTTAATTTTAAATTTTGTTTAATATTCAAAATTTAGAAACGGTTGCATCCGTATGAATACAGCGGACGCATAACAAAACGATCACAGTTCCTAGTAAGTGTCGTTCGGAAAGTCTGTCCAGTGCATTAGCATGCACCGGGACGTTTCGCTCTCGTCTCATGTTACCCGAATTCCTCGTTTACAAGAACACATAGAATTTGAATCTATATTGTTCGTTCTTAGAAACTGAGAATAGATTGTATGTTTTTTAAAACAGTATGTGAAGGATGCTTATTGTATGGTAAATTTAACTATTTAAATATCCCCTAGTTTATTTTTTTATTTATTATTGTCTTTGCCTACCTTTTTTATTAAACTAGCTCTATTAATTCAATATTTCATTGGGTAGGTGTTAATACATATTTGTGTATATATCCTAAATTTATATTCACGTTTGCCCGATGAAACATTGAATTGATAAAGCTAGATAGACTTATAGGCAATATTTATAGGAATAAATAAACGAATATTTTTACAGATAAGCATAAGAAACTGTGATAATAAGAGTCAGTCAGATGGACAATCAAAAGTTACTTAGCTAAGGTCCGCAAAAAATGAAACAGATTAAATAATATTGTGTATTTATGAAAAAGAAATGTATTCTCATTATCACCTTCACTCCAACAATATTAAACACACATTTAACTCGACGGTTGTCTTCTAATACTTTAGTTTCGATATGTGGAACTCTTGCTTATTTCAGAATTTATTATAAAACAAATTTGATTTTGAGAACAATTAAAAATATATATAAAATTTAAGCTATAAATATGAATATATGTATATGAGATGAATCATTCATAAGTAAATTCATATAAATATATAGGATTAATTATTAAATAAAAGGAATAGCAATTATTAATACAAAAATAATACACTTAACTAAAGAGGTTTTATCTCCTGCAAAGAAAGTTTTGTTTCCAAGTAGATACTTGACTGTTTTACGAGCTCAAAGTTTTGAAAGGGATTGAGTAAGACCTCCGTTTGAAAGTTTTCATAACAAGTTATGTTGGAGGGTAAGCATTCTTAGGATTTATCTTTGGTTGAATTCCAGATTAAACTCCTTTGCTTTTTTTATACATAATGTGTGTATAATACAATAGTAGTACCTACAACACCCTCCTACTAAATAAGTAGGTTTTGAGAAATAGCTTCGTGTATATAATATTAAGAAATAATCTCCATTTTCTTGAAATATCAAATATAAAATATAAAATCAGTGTTTAGTATATAAGTCTGAAACATACACGGTGTCGACAATCCAAAAACATAAATTAAAAATCTCCTTGAATTTCCTTCTTACCGTTCCGGTTTCATTTCTAATTCTTTCGCGATATCGGTTATTAAACTTTGGAACGTGCTTCCCTTTGACGTAAGAAAAGTTCCAAGTAAGCCTCGTTTCTAAAGTAAAATTAAAGAATTTTTCATGAAATCTGTGCCTTCCTAATACATACAAAATGCTCCGTCATAATATTTGTATGAATAGGTAATAAAATGTGTATATGTATCTTTTTATGTATTTAATGTACTCGTAAAAGTTAATTATCATTTGTTTTTTTATCTATGCAATATTTTTCCCGTTAACCCAATTTATTGTCAGTATTGTACAGGATTATTGTCCATTTCTCCATACTTGAGGAGGCCCGTGCCCGGTAGTGGGATATATATGTTTAAGCTGTGGTTGTTGTAAGAGTCTATTTTGAAATAGGCCCCCGGGATTAGAATAAAATTGATGATAAATGGATGACAAACGTTTTTTGGCGAGAGAAGGAAGAGGCGCTGAGGCGGCTCGCTATCTACTTCTTCGACACTTTCTTATCAGGCCTGCGACTGAGTGGGCAGGTCTCACATAGGTTTTTTTAGCTGTAAGAAACATTGCCTCTCGGATGTTATTCCCTGAATCGTCTGCAATAGATGTAAAGGCCAATGATGATGTTATATTATAATGCAAAAAAAAATATCACATTAGTTGAATTGAACTGACTTAATACCCAATATTTTAACAATACATACTATGGCAGGCAACGCTTCTGCAAGTACTCAGTACTTGCAGAAGCGATTTGCTCCTGCCTGCATATGATATGTATTGTTAAAATATTGGGTATTAAGTCAGTTCAATTCAACTAATGTGATATTTTTTTTTGCATTATAATATAACATCATCATTGGCCTTTACATCTATTGCAGACGATTCAGGGAATAACATCCGAGAGGCAATGTTTCTTACAGCTAAAAAAACCTATGTGAGACCTGCCCACTCAGTCGCAGGCCTGATAAGAAAGTGTCGAAGAAGTAGATAGCGAGCCGCCTCAGCGCCTCTTCCTTCTCTCGCCAAAAAACGTTTGTCATCCATTTATCATCAATTTTATTCTAATCCCGGGGGCCTATTTCAAAATAGACTCTTACAACAACCACAGCTTAAACATATATATCCCACTACCGGGCACGGGCCTCCTCAAGTATGGAGAAATGGACAATAATCCTGTACAATACTGACAATAAATTGGGTTAACGGGAAAAATATTGCATAGATAAAAAAACAAATGATAATTAACTTTTACGAGTACATTAAATACATAAAAAGATACATATACACATTTTATTACCTATTCATACAAATATTATGACGGAGCATTTTGTATGTATTAGGAAGGCACAGATTTCATGAAAAATTCTTTAATTTTACTTTAGAAACGAGGCTTACTTGGAACTTTTCTTACGTCAAAGGGAAGCACGTTCCAAAGTTTAATAACCGATATCGCGAAAGAATTAGAAATGAAACCGGAACGGTAAGAAGGAAATTCAAGGAGATTTTTAATTTATGTTTTTGGATTGTCGACACCGTGTATGTTTCAGACTTATATACTAAACACTGATTTTATATTTTATATTTGATATTTCAAGAAAATGGAGATTATTTCTTAATATTATATACACGAAGCTATTTCTCAAAACCTACTTATTTAGTAGGAGGGTGTTGTAGGTACTACTATTGTATTATACACACATTATGTATAAAAAAAGCAAAGGAGTTTAATCTGGAATTCAACCAAAGATAAATCCTAAGAATGCTTACCCTCCAACATAACTTGTTATGAAAACTTTCAAACGGAGGTCTTACTCAATCCCTTTCAAAACTTTGAGCTCGTAAAACAGTCAAGTATCTACTTGGAAACAAAACTTTCTTTGCAGGAGATAAAACCTCTTTAGTTAAGTGTATTATTTTTGTATTAATAATTGCTATTCCTTTTATTTAATAATTAATCCTATATATTTATATGAATTTACTTATGAATGATTCATCTCATATACATATATTCATATTTATAGCTTAAATTTTATATATATTTTTAATTGTTCTCAAAATCAAATTTGTTTTATAATAAATTCTGAAATAAGCAAGAGTTCCACATATCGAAACTAAAGTATTAGAAGACAACCGTCGAGTTAAATGTGTGTTTAATATTGTTGGAGTGAAGGTGATAATGAGAATACATTTCTTTTTCATAAATACACAATATTATTTAATCTGTTTCATTTTTTGCGGACCTTAGCTAAGTAACTTTTGATTGTCCATCTGACTGACTCTTATTATCACAGTTTCTTATGCTTATCTGTAAAAATATTCGTTTATTTATTCCTATAAATATTGCCTATAAGTCTATCTAGCTTTATCAATTCAATGTTTCATCGGGCAAACGTGAATATAAATTTAGGATATATACACAAATATGTATTAACACCTACCCAATGAAATATTGAATTAATAGAGCTAGTTTAATAAAAAAGGTAGGCAAAGACAATAATAAATAAAAAAATAAACTAGGGGATATTTAAATAGTTAAATTTACCATACAATAAGCATCCTTCACATACTGTTTTAAAAAACATACAATCTATTCTCAGTTTCTAAGAACGAACAATATAGATTCAAATTCTATGTGTTCTTGTAAACGAGGAATTCGGGTAACATGAGACGAGAGCGAAACGTCCCGGTGCATGCTAATGCACTGGACAGACTTTCCGAACGACACTTACTAGGAACTGTGATCGTTTTGTTATGCGTCCGCTGTATTCATACGGATGCAACCGTTTCTAAATTTTGAATATTAAACAAAATTTAAAATTAAAGGTAAAGATTAAGGAAAATTTTAAATAAAGATTAATATTTTCATGGAAGTACTACAAATATGTTGTCTATTACAGAGTAAGGACTGATTAGTTAGAGAACAAAATGGAAGTAAAGGAAGGGGAAAGCAATTAGGCTTCCGGATCCTTGCACTCACCGTACGAAACACGAAACGCAGCAAAATACTACCAATTGATGGCGCAAATTCCGTGAAGTATGACACCCCGATAAATCTCATCCCGTTATATAGATATGTGTACATAATGTGCTGGATTAAGTGTATTTAATGTCATTAAGCTTTCCGTGCTTAAGGATCTAACAGTATGCTTATTTACCCCGATAATAAAATACGCCATTTGGATCTATTTTAACTTATTATCCACCAGATCTCCATGAGCTCCAAAATCTTAAAGATCTTATTTTCAAAGCGATACGTTACACATCCAAGCGGATGTCTGCCAATACACCATCCAATATACGCCCGTTTGACTGTATTTGATGCTTTTTCAACGTGTCTAGATTCTATTAGCTTAAATATCTTCTAAGAAAGTTAGCTTTAGCTACATTTTCTATTTCGTAAATTTTTGATTTTTTTTAATGATCAAATCATATCATAACAATCTTGAGTGTTTTATCTGAGGTATGTAGTAAGGAGAGCCAACCACATCAAGTCGCCTCTATGTCAAACTTACCTGTTACAAAAATTCATCCAGTTATAAAATAGGTTATGGTATATATTCTGATACTTAAATATCAAAATACATACTATATATTACAATGAAGGGTTATTGTCCCTAATAAGTGTCACAATTTGTGACCTTAAAACATATTAGCGTGTTTTTTAAAAAAACAGTACTGAAAATGTTTAATATTTAAAGTATTTTATAATAAACGTAAATACGTCTATGTATATGTGATAAATTTCTGTATATAATAAAAAAGTAGAAACACTTAGGCGCATGTATGTACTTAAAAGCTTTGAACGAATAAAAGTAATAAAAAAAAAATAATTTAAAGAAGATAATATTATTTAAAAAAATTAACCTCTTCACGGACATTGGCACATGTGTGTACGTTTAGCTTTTTCTTTTTTATTTTAGTTATTTCAAGAGAAATTACGCTAAATGGCCACGTATGAAAACATTATCTATTTTTTTGTAAAAATTACTATATTCTGTTATTTTCTTATCTTACTGAATTGTTATAGATATAAGGTGAATAACTTGTAATAAAAAGAAAAATTTTATCATTGTTTTTAAGTGAGAAATCACTTAAAAAATTCGTCCTTGGAGAGGTTAAACAAGTATTCTATAAATTTAAAGATTTCTGCTCAGAAATTTTCCAAATTTAGGATCCAATTATGTGAATAATTTAGAGAGCCCAATTCCATCCAATGTTTTAATCAAGTAGCTAGGTCAAGCACCCAACGCGAATTAAAGATAATCGCTTACGGTTAGGCATCGGATATACGAGCAACACATACCGAAGCGAATTGCGTAACATTATCGGCGTCTACAATTATAGACATCGATAATGTTACACAATCTGTAGATGTTTTAAAAAAGTGGAAAAATTAGCTTAAGCAAATATTTAAATAATATTTCCTTAAGTGTTTTCCCGACTGCCTTGAATTTTTCAATAAATTTTGCAAAATCATCAGCCTACGATAGTCCACTAAGAAAACGGCTACATGCATCCAGTCCCTATTAGCCGCCCTTTGTCTACTCTTTTTTATGGTTCTCCAACAGAAGTAATCAGTCAAATTTGTTAAATTTTATTCATTATTATGAAAATAATTATCTTGTTATTGAACAACTTAAATATAAATAAATGTTTTTGATGTATCCGCGGTTAATATTTGCTACGTTAAGAGGAAATATAATATTTTTATTCGTTAAATTTTGTTAAAACGATGTTGAAGCGATGTCTCCGACATCAAATTAAGTTTGATATCGATTCAATTAACGTGACAGAATATAACAGCCGATAGGATCTTATCGATTTTCAACCACTAATTGGCATCAAATTTCTTTTCATCAATTTAGTTTTGTTTTGTTATTGACATCAATTATTATTAAATTAGGGAATTTCATATTTTTTATAGTTATTTTAGGAATACAAAGTATGTTACATAAATAACAAATAACATCAAAGAAAGGAAAAGTATTGAAATGTTGTACGAACCCATAGATTATTTTTAATCCGTCTCGCCTATTTGACTTTTTTCGGATATAATAATGTGCTAAAACCATACCACAGACTAATTTATTTTAAATGTTGTAGACAAAATTTTCGAATTGTCAAATTAGTTTTTGGTATTTTAGGGAAGTAACACATTCTCGTTCCCATGATCCCATGATCGAATTTCAGTGACGGTACCCAATGTAAAAAATTTTAGATTTTAGAAAGATAATGGAGGGCGATGATTACTTACCACCAGATCCTTTGTATCTGCTGCCTGCTATTCACGCCTATAGCCCGCAGGGGTTGGCAGAGACCACAGAGCTCCATCCGCTACCATTCATCGCAGCGGCTCTCCATTAGTCCCTTCTTGCCCTCGTGGGAATCAGGGTGACGTGTCGGGTGGCGAATTACGTCGCCGTCATTTTCAACAAATTAGGTATATTAAATTCGTCTTAGTGAATCCCACGAGCCGCAAGGGAGGATGGAAGTCAGTCCCAGCAGAGCTCTGCATGCTGAGGTAAGGCACTATAGTACCCGGGGGAGCCCGATCCCGGGGCGGTCGACACGCTTGCGACTAACCTAGACATGCATCCATTGGCACGGCAGACCGTGGATTGGCGGAGAGGAAGGGAAAGGATAGAGAAGAAAGAAAAGGGCAGGAAAGGAAATGCAGATTGGGGCGGGGATCAGACTCGGAATAAATAATTGTAAATCCATACATATATTTATTCCGATGCGGGGATCGAACCCGCGACCATTGACTCCGCGGGCGGAGGGTCCCGCCACTGTATCTGCACCTTGACATTTGATAAACGGTACCTTTATATTTAAAAAATATAAAGGTAATTTATAAAAAATGTTTATAATTCTAAGTCTGGTTACTCCGCCAATCCGCAATGAATATGCGTGGTGGGTTAACGTCCGTTTTTCAGAGAATGTGGAGGTCAGTGTCCAGCATTAGGACATATATGGACTGTGAAAAAAATATGTTAAGAAAATTATTATATAATCGACGCGAAGTAGCAGGATAGCTAATAATGATTTAAAAGTACGAAGCATAACAATTATTACATATAACAATTATTTCTGTTAGGCTAAAACAAAGAAATTTGTTATCAGATCTCTCGCTCAATACCTCTATCAATCAGTGTATAACTATAACTTGCAGCTAATATCTGCTTAAGAGGTAATTTATAATTCATATTTCATATATTTAAGCAATTGAAGAAGATAAATCACTAATCTGTTGCGAATAGTGAATATATAGCGCGTCATTGCAAATGAACGGATCTAAACTCTCAATAGGTCGGAAGCTGTCGAGTGTACTCTCTGCTTTGTGCTGCATTTCACTGACACATAAATCAAAGGGAGCGTCGCTACGTGGAGGTACGTACGCCACGGGACACCCGGCCGGCAACGGATGCGTTCTAATCATATAAATGCAAATTCGACTATTTGAGTTTCCTGCGCGTTCATACGCCACACGGTACTATTCTACGGTCATTCGTCTGTATTTCTATGGCATGAACAATCAAAACAATTTTAAAAATAGTGATTATAAGTTCTTTTTTTACTTAACTGAACTCTGGGGAACCTATTTACTGCAAAATATGACATTTCAAATTAAGTGACTTAGTTTATTTAACCATATATATAAAAAAAAACTTCTTTCCGCGCACCACCGATCTGT
>JASFAT010004100.1:0-16449 GCA_031353405.1 Baronia brevicornis | reverse complement strand
ATGCTGGCAGCCTATACCTTCCATACCTTAGTAGCTACTAGCTTATACCTACTACCCTATACCTTCTTCTCCTTCGAAATTCGGCAATGCCCCTGCAATGCCCCTCGTGTTGCAGAAATTCATTTAAGGTGGTTATTAGTCTCCAGGTGGCTCGCTCACTCGCTTGTCTGTCTATTCTAAAAAGAAAAAAATATATTTCGTTTTCTAGATGGATGGACAAGGAAACTTTTCAGTCGAAGGCACGCAAAATATCATCCGCAAATACTTGGCAAGTGACCCTAGGACATTGGGAAATGCAATCGCGTTCACTGAAGCGTGTAAACATGGTATGTGTAAATAACACACGTCCTTTTGTTATTATTATTTTGGAAAGTCTTTCTGGTAAAATGACCGGTGCATCCTGTATATGTGCGCGATTATGAAATACTCTTCTATTTCATCACTATTTATGTTGTATAGATTTTCATTTGTTATATATTATGTACACATACGCACATTGCAAGAGCGTTGCCATTCGTTTTAGAGGTTACGATTAGCGATACGACATAGAATATCGCATCGATTCGGAAATATAGCTTCATCATTTTTTAAATAATAAATTAAAAAAAAATCTTAATCTTCTCTCGCGTCGGCTTCCGGACTCTTCTCACTACTTGTCTTATGTACTATGTTATGCATTTACTTATATTTTGTATGTATCTTTTTTCAGTTAACGACGAGGCTGTGAGTGATGGTGACAAAGGATGTGAGAGGGCAGCACTAATGTTTGAGTGCAGCGTTAAAAAGGCTCCAGAGGTAATTTTTTTTTACAGCCCATATATGTTTCACTGCTGAGTTCGGACCTCTCCATTTCTAAAGGGATGGATACTAAACAGACGTGATATAAATATATAAATAAATAAATAAATTTATTCCGATACGGGATTGTACCCGCCACCATTGATTCCGTTAACGGCAACCAATTGGTCGTCAGAGATAAATATAACCATATAAGTAGACACTTAGTAAAACTATGTTATATGACCAAGTTATAGGAAAAAAGTTGTAAATATTTTTTTAAGAATTTGTTCAAAATTGCCTTTTAAAAATTTTTAAAAGTTGAAAAAAAGAAATGAATGTTAGAGAGATAAAACATGAACTGCTCCTCTGTCAGTATTTTACCCACTATTTCTTATTTTGTCCTTTCATTGTTCCTCATCACTCTCAAAACATGACAACGTATCTACCTTCCCCTTGGTGTTATATGTATCCTTGAATAGCTACAGCTATGCTCTACCACACTTGCTCGTTTACTAAGGTTCTGGAAAAAGTGGATACAACAAGTACAATACTGATCACTTATCATCAGGTGAAAAAAAAAGACTCAATGAATATGAAAATATTTTCCCGATGTAGTAATTAACCCATGATTTGTCTTAGGTAACGTTAATTCCTAAACTGGGCCCTGTAGTCATCAGATAATTCAGATTATCTGATGACTACCGGGCCGATATTAATATTTTCTATTTATATTATATTATATTTGCCTTTTAAGTTTATTTTGTTTTATTTTGCTTTCAGTTCAATTTACTGGCATGACACGCTTTGGATGGATTTATGAGTGACTTTCTATTTATATCCGTTAAATTTGTTTTATATTAAATATTATTAATTATGAAAAATTAATAAACAAATAAAAATAGCCTTTATTTTCTCCTTACCTTCCTTCCTACATGCAGATGTATATCTATATTTTAAGTCGGCAACCACTAAAATTTGTGTCAAAATCCCATGCTTGGCTGAAAAATTGGGGATCGCAAATTAATCTTACATTATCCTTCTCTCACTGCTGCATATCTACTGGTATTTGTAGTTGTCTCATAACGCCATCAACGCTTCTATGTTGGAAATCAGCACAGCGATACTTTATAGTATATTTTCGTTAAATTGTCCACTACTAAATCCCGTTGAGATTTGATAGTTGATGCTTATTTTTTGACGGCTTATCTTTTAAATCTAAACAATGAACATGAATTGTTCGTTCAATGTTACACTATTATATCCAGTGAACACATGTCATTGCAGAAAGATTAAAATTATATATGATTTAATTATATTGATACGAGTGCAAAATTACGATGGCACTTTTGAAATAAATAAATTATACAATTAAATGAATAAATTTTTAGTTTATTTTAATGTTTCAGTTGCAAATAAATAGCCGGATTTCTGGTATAGTTAATTGAATTTAATGGGAGTTATGGCGAGTAACACGTCTATGTTATTTATCATTTTTATGCTTTCTACCAGTGCGAATGTAAGTGAATTCTGCTTTTGAATTAAATGCATATAAAAATGTTTTTATATTGAATTTTATTTTATTATTTTTTTATTCGATATATCTTTAATGAAGTAAACACCTGAAAGTTCTTATACATTATTTATGCTCTAGTACACTCTATAATGCTCGTTGCCTCGACATAAGCTCGAGGAGTAACGGCTGTCACCATGTTGATGATTTGCGATGAGGTGATTTGGCGTCCTGCGATGAATGTAAGGATGTGTCGTCTTCGGATGTGGCTGTGTTGTAATCTATATTTGTTTGGCCTGTCACTCATCGTCGACCCGCCTAAGAAGTATAACTCGTGGTATTAGCCGTTCTTCAGGAGAACGGGAAATTTTGTTGAGACAATTGATGTTACACACGCACTCACATGCACATTGGCAGCCTTCATAAAATGTTTCTTGTTTTATTGTTGTTCTTTGTTTTGCTTGTTCTTTGTTTCATATATTATGTTTTATTACCGATAGGGGTTAACGGATGCGGAGGTGAAGCAAGATTTCATTAAAACTATCATAAAATGTATGAAAGAAGTTCCAGTGCCTATGAGTGAAGTTTTTATGCTTCAAACGCTCAACACACCGAAGAAAATTGAAACGAAATGTTTATTAGCATGTGCTTATAAGAAAATTGGAACAGTAAGAAACGTCCCTTGTTCTTTTAATTTTCATAAAAAAATCTTACCCTTATTTTTACCAAATAAATGTGATATGACCAATATCACATTTATTTGGTGGATGTGTATGATATATGTACATTATACTCGATTATACGTGTTAATTTAAAAAAGTTGTTAAAAAACAAAATACAATTTAGAATCATCATCAATACAGTAATGGTCCATATCTCTCTGCTGGGTACTAACCCCCCTAAAATTGCCGGGTTTTGGGTGATTGGGGATCCGAGATTAGCTTTTACTCTCTGGTAGATGTTGGATCTACTGATATTTCAAGAAATGAGATAGCTATTCTACGGTGGAATAAAAAGGATCGTTTAATTTACTGTAACTTATTTTCAGTTTAATGAAAAAGGAATGTATGATTTGGAGGAGGGTTATAAAATAGCGGAACTGACGAAAAACGGCGATGAAAAGAGACACAAGAACGGTAGGAAACTGGCGGAAACTTGTAGCAAAGGTAAGATGTTGATCTTTAAGAAAAACCGTAAAACTAACGAGCTTGTATGAAGAGATTGATGATTTAGGATGGAGTAAAGAAAGTGTGCCGAGATCGTAGCAAATAGCGAACTGTAGTTTCTGCCTTCACCTGCGGGAAACCGGCGTGATTATATGTATGCATATATGTGATCTTTAGGAAAAAAATATGAAAACGGGTCGATTGTTTAATTGTTATATTAACGGTAAATTATTTTATTCTAGTAAACGAAATTGAAGTAAGTGATGGCGAAAAAGGCTGCGAGCGTGCGGCATTTCTTTTTAAGTGCGTAATAGAAAATGCTCCAAAGGTAATCTTCATAAAAATCTATGATTTACTTTAAAAACGATGACTATTTTTCAAAGGTAAAAAATGTTTAGTGAAGAATACCTATAATACCTATAATATAAGGTAAATATATAGGTTTAGTAGATTCTACGGAAGACAACCGTTAAGTTACTTAAAACACACATTATAATTTTTCTTTTTTATTTGCTTGTCGCGGATCTTAGATAAGTAAAAGTTCTGACTGTCCACATAACTGAAAAATTCATCAAGACCTTTAAATAAATCTAAATTGTTACAAATGTATTGATGATTATGTTAGTGATGATAGTGAAATAAAGGCTATATGTTTTACATTAACTTTATTAGTGACATTTATAGTGCCACGGGCAAACATCTTTTAGCTTTCAGTAATATAATAATAATTTACAGATTCCAGTATAGAAACTAAGAACATTTAATCATGTCTGTAATATTTTTTCAGCTCGGATTCAAAGTATGAAGGGATTGAAGGATACGTTTTTGTAATGCTCCTATTTGTAAAACACGTTCTAATATATTATGTAAAGTAATTAAATTATCTAATAAAAAAGTAATATAATAATCGAATCTGTTTTTTTTATATGTATGTTTTTTTATCCGTTTTTTTGTATAAGTCTTGTAGTAATTACTCTAGGCTACAAATGGATTGATAACCCGTCACTTTAACTAGTATTTTTCTAAAATATTTTTTTTATTAAAAAAATAAATTTTATGAAGGTGTCATTTAATGTGTATTTATAGTTTTAGTTTTGTACAATAGGTGATGCTAAATTGAGTAATGAAATGTAGTACTGCGCCATCTAGTGACATTAATCTTTATTAGTACGTAATTTTTATCTAATGATATTTAATTATTTACTATTTTATACGATAGATAGCACTGTTTCTAAATTTCGAATTTGAATGTATATATATATATATATATATATATATATATATATATATATATATATATATATATATATATATATATATATATATATATATATATATATATATATATATATATATATATATATATATATATATATATATATATATATATATATATATATATATATATATATATATATATATATATATATATATATATATATGTTATTCACCTGAATCAGCAATTAAGTTATTTTGAAGAGAATATATTTTACATCATCTATGGAAGTTGTCTGTACCAAACTTTTAAATCCAGTAGATACGTACAAAATTGTCAGATTAATTTCAATCATATTTAACATTAAGACAGCAGATCACTAATCATAATCCAAAATAAAACACATAATTACAATTATAACATGAATATGATATCTGGAACAAAAGGACTAAATGTAGTATCAATAGAATAGAGCCCATAGCAAGTGTTTTTTCATAACCCTCTCCGGCGCAGGAGTTTACGCACACATGGAACAGTTAAGAGGCAACTAACTTCATTCAAAGCTGTCTCGTAGGACCGGGCGGTGTATCTTGGTTAAGTTCCAACTTCACTCCTTTCAAAAACTAAACGTATGATCTGTCTGTTGTGGTTGTGTGCTTCATTGATGACGTTTGTCCAAAACAATTGTTGTCATACTATTTGTTTTGTCAATAAAACAGTTATTGATCGTTTGTAATGCAAAGAACATATGTGCGTTTAGTGCATTCGTTTGTGTTGTGATTAAAGTGGTACGTATCGGTAAAATGTTAATTAGTGAATAGTTTCTAAAGTTTCGGTGGACTCGTTCATGTTTGGTTTTTTATAGTTTATTGAACCCATTGTTTTGGTAAGTGATCAAGATTTTAATTCTATATTTTTGGCTTTATCATTGAAATAAATATTTTGTAATATTTTAAAAATGCTTTTAATATTTCCGTCTGCCTGATTATATCTATACATTTGGGGAAAAAATAAATATCAGCTGCTTCTTTTACAACATTATTTTAATTGTAATATAATGTCCTACTAAGGTTTAAGAGTTTTACGTAATTATAACGAAAGTAATTGATGTTCTTTTGTATGTTTTTTTAGTGGTATTGGAATAAATTGCTTATCTTCAACGTATTTGTTATACCTAATCGGTTTTTCTAGGCTGACCCTTTCAACAGTAGCTGCCGTAGGTCTGACGTTCTTCACATTCGTTTGTTTCCTTACAAGCAAATTTTCAAATATCCTTCTCTTTAGATCTGTAAGTTTCTTTCCAGAAAAAATTGAGTTGTGTGTATCTTTCTCTTCCTCAGAAATTTTGGACCATTTATCGGCATTTATATCGAAGTCCGGACTAGTGATTTCGTCCGTATAGCGACGTTTACGTTTACCTGACACAACGCCAAGTTGTAACAGCACTGGGTTGCTAACTAATGCTGCTGCAGCACCAAGAAGAGCAACTCCTGCTATTGGCCATAATATACTTTTTGCGGCTAGAGCCTGAAACAAATGTACTTAGTTAATAAAAAAAATATTGAGCTGGGGTAGACGGTAATGAAGTAGGGACTGCGTCTTTTGCGTGGTGTGGGCCGTCTCTCGGTTGTTGCGGCGATCTGCGCAAGGCGGCCGGTAGAAACTGGCTGCGTGAAGCCCAGAGATCGGGCTAGGTGGTGCTTTTTGAGGTTGGCCTATGTCCAGTAATGGATTGTCTCAAGTGATTAGGCTGATATAAGTTAATTGTTGAAAGAAGAAATCTTATAAATTTACTCATTTTGTGTCGCGATTTTCAAGAATCACGCTGCACCATTTGTTTCCGTGGGTGACGTATGAGACGACCATTTGAGCAATAGATAGCATCGTCATATTTCTAATCCACCCACTAAGCGCGAAGATTATGGCAGCATCCCTCCCTCAATTTCGAAAGTAAAATAATCCCATAAAAAGTTTAGTTAATTACATCAGCTATAAAATATATACCAAATCTACTGATCTTCAACATCGATTGGCAGGCTTCAAAAATATGATCCATTTATTTATACTATCTCTTGTATGTAGTCAGTCGGTAATTTAAATTGTATATAAATCTCAATTTATTAAATAGTCATATAACAAATATATCATCTATGTTCGTAGTATTTTTAAAAAAGATTTCTTCCTCAGAAGCATTGCTCTCACTGTGACACGATGACGTTATTAGTGATATAAAATTAGTAGTAATAAGTGTTTGAACGCTGTCATATATAGAGATTTAGATAACATACAGTTAAACCAGATTATTGAATTCGTTCCTTACAACGACTCACACGAGGTAAAGTTATGTTCAGACGCGTTCGGTTTTTCTTTCAGTTATCTGATCCCAGGGGACTAGTAAGGATCTTAAGGAGCTCTAGGCTTTTACTTTACGTTTTTACTATTATGACGTAATTAAAGCTGACACACACAAGATCTCAGATACGGTAAACTGCTGAGGAAATGTGCCCTTGGTAGATTCTCTTTTATTTTTTAGCCCGGAGATTCCCAATGGGCTGGCCCAAAACCCGATAAAGCTGTTAAAATTGATAAGCTAACAGCCTCAATATTATAAATTCCAGAATACACTTTAACTCAAAAAAACAATCAATATTATTAAAGTCCATAGCAAACGAGTCGGTGTAATTTAGGACATATCTGAATAATAATCAACGCATAGGAAATAATATTAGAACGTACATGTAGGAAGTTTCACAAAATTTGATTTGTTTGAAATGTTGATTTCTACATATAAGTATAAATGTATAGATTTCTTATAGTATTATTATTATTGTCATATTTATTGCTAGACGACCTCCTTTTTAAGTCAAAAATGTGATTTAGTGTTTAACTCATTATTAAATTAAATTAGTCATTAATTGACATCCGCAAACATCATGATACATCCGTTTTAAATATAGAACATGAAATATTACTGTCTTCCTACAAATTAATGACTAATTTAATTTTTTATTATATGTATGTTATCGTTCTCATAATGTTACATGTGTATAGTTCCCGGCATATTAGGGTCAGACCATTTCTTCCGGTCGAGAATGTCGTACTAGTTAACTGTATGAGAAAATACCATCAGTAACGTTTATTTGGGAATAAAGTCTGAACTTCGATCCCCAATCTGACTGCTCAAGTGTTTGAATTACGATAACGCTTCTCATTTTAAGGCAGGCACAGTGGAGTGTTAAAGCTGTATTACTTGACGGAAATCAATCATTGTCGCCCTGAGACATCTGCAACATCAGAAACATTATAAAATCATTTGAAATAGGTTTAGTTTTATGAAAATTCCTTTGTTTATTATTAACGTAGACGTTACTGCTCGTCTATTGATACTTAAAAGCAGCTACTACAAAAAGCATATTTAATTGTATACTTTTTTTGTCCAAATTATTTGAATCTGTTATTAAAAAAAAGAGAATAACGTTTTACCGGCTTACATAATCGTAATGCTTGTGGTGATGACTGATGGGGTAATGACTACCCTGATATCCGGAGGGAAAGTGGCTGGGATAGTGATTGAAATGGGGGTGACCGTGGTTATTATTGTCTACATAGTGATATTCGTACGGGTACCCTTCATGTAGGCCGTCTTCATAATCGTGTGAGGCATATTCTGCAAAATACCAAATACAAATTCATTTAAATATTTTTTACAATTTCTTTTAATGTAATGTATTTCAATACATAATAATAAGGTTGTGTCAAAATTGATATCTGATTTTAGTTGTAGTAATTTTACTTACCTCTGTTTTGTAAAAGGCCTCGACTGTAACTTGAGCTAGAGACTTCATTATCGGGAACGTTCTGTGAAATGTAATAATGCTAATGATTTAAAAAAAATACCATTATCCATAAATTATCTCAAAATCCATTCACTTAATACATCAATTAATTTTTACCAAAGACAAATGTAAAAAGAAGTCCTTATACTCAGGGCGAGTTTTTATAAGAAGTGGATGAATGAATAAGAAATTAATTATAAGATTATGTAAAGATTTTTTTTAATTGGAGGATATAATTAAATGTAATTTAATTGTCATCCTTGGGTCACGCTTTGCCGGTTCGATGCCATCGTCTGAACGGTGCCCCTTCTTCACACGATCCCTAATCTATCTCATCCAATTTATGTTGCTGTATAGAAGGCGCCATTTACGAGTACGAACAAGGATGGCTTCTACCGATTTCATATTAATCATTAAGTATGTTTTCTCTAACATGTCTTAAAAACAACTTTAATATCATAAAATTACAATCCCTTAAAAGATGGTTCAATTGTTATATAAAATATTGATTTACTATTTATTTTTAATAATTACTGGTAGTCCTCCATCCGTCCACGTCGTAATTTTACCTTAATTCATAAAACTTTTATCTAATTTATTTTTATATCTTTACACTTCTCTACCATATATGAACTTTTAAATTGCCAAATCTTACATTCTGCGCGAAATATATAATATTTAAAAGGGGGTACAAAATTTTTTTTTCACGTGTTAATTTTAACAATATCATATTGATTAATTTGATTATTTCTTTTTTTCATGATTTGAACAATTTCTTTTTTACCATTCCTGTTTTCTATTTAATCCTTTCTTGACAATGTTTTTTAAAAAGCCTTAGAAATATTATTTCACAACGTGCATTCTTCTTGCTTATAAACCATATGAAGAAAGTTGTACAATATGATAAACAACGTCATTGCACAAATCATCTTTATATAAAAATTATTGGACTTTGATTGAACTTAATTATGATATATCATGATCTCATAGCATAGAGAAAAAAAGGTAATATTTAATTTTTGTGATGTAATTTTTTTTGAAATAGTACCTACGTAGGTAATAACTATCAGTGCTAAAAGGACATTTATGTAAAACATGTTCGTAGAAATTTACAATCTGAAAAAAGTCGATGAGATCACTTTCACAATGTTTTCTTAACTTTATTGGTGTATAAAATTTAGAAAATATGTACATTGTACTTTTTGTTTTAAGATTCAATATATAATATAAAAAATAATAGGACCATACATATAATATATTAATAAAACAAATTAGCAAATAAAAACGAAGCAAATTCATTTTGTTATGTATACGACATACATAACAAAATTAACTATATTATTTTAAAATGAATTATATTACATATGTTTTGTCAAATTATTTATTGCTAATCAAACTATTTATTGTCAAACTATTCAAGTTTTATTTTCGCCCTATTTACTTTTTTTGTTATGGAAGAACTAGGCAGACGATCAAACGGGCTATCAACTGCATACCGGAGAATTTTTTCCCATGACCACTTCAACTCTATCACTGTTTGCCAGATATCAGATTGTCTCACGTTAATAATGAATAATGCCTCAAATGAGGAAAATACATGTTACGTGACGCATACTTTCCTAAATATACAAGCTATATTATATGTAGTTAGTAACAATTCGATACTTTCTCTACTGTTCTTTGTAAGTAAAAATTAATGGGTGAAACTGTTTTAAATTGGTGGTAGAATTTACAATCTCTATAATATAAATTTTGTTAATAAATAAATAACAATAAAAATAACCATTTATATATTAGGGAATCGAAACTTTGACTCATATATATAAATACATACATAGCAAACACTTGGCATTTAAATTCACTATTTTTATTATAAATATAAAAACTTCTATTAAATAACATGTAATATTACACAATGGAAACATACAAATTAATAAAATTATCGCAAAGAAGCCACATTCTGTCATAAAATAATTTTAATACGGTAGAACTACACTGGTGACAACTGAATTGTTTTTTTTGTAATGATTACATTACTATTGTACATTTTCTCATTATAATTACAATCTAGCTATGGGCTAGTCATAATTTGTTTTAAACTTAATTTGCTAAGTAGTGTAAAATATATTTATTTATAGATTGGGAGAAAACAGGAAAATTCAAATGGCAAAAGCAACAATTTTAACAGGTGTACACCAAATTTGTATTGTGGCTGCACCACACTGCAGGTATTATAGTTTTCTGCATATCTACGCCGTGAATGGCTCGTCTTATGAAGGCGCAGCTTTTCATTCTCCCACTTCTCTGCACCTGCAGTATCTCTTGTATTGCAAATGTATATGGGTTTAGGTGATTATAGATAATCAAGTTAGCCTTGCACGCCTTGTATGTTTGCGTCTTATTTTTGTTTTGATCTCAGAAACAAAGCTTTTTGTTTAATTTTAAATAAAATTAAAAGTATTATTTTTAGTATGTGATAATGTCATAAAATCTATCTAATATTTGTATACAGAAACTCCGTATGCTCCACAACTTCAAAATCGCTCAGAGAGCAATGAAGTAGGCTTTTCTCAATATTTTTTTTAGGATATGATTTTGGTGAAACGAAGAAATCAGCCGAAGTATCATAGTTACCGATGTTTCTTTTCGAATTAGTAAAATGGACGTTTGTGGTAAAAAAATATACGCCTAATGTTTCCACGCTACCAGACCCCTAATGAATATATTATAGTCAACGAACTTCTCAACGAGCAAACCATTATATCAAGACCATAGTTTCAATACAATGATGTTTTTAGTGACAAGAAAAACACGCAGTTGCATACATATCGACAGATCGTTGACTCACATTTCCGCTCCAACAAGTTTATTAGGAATGTGGGGCATGCGAGTGATATTCCCACCAGTACTAGCCTCTGTGGTTGTATTTTATTTTTTTTTAAATATGGTGTAACAATGTGTACAATTAGTTATCGCTTTTAACTAATACATATTCAGCCTACGCATAATTTAACGTGTTCGTGTAACTGCTTGTGATATGCTTTACTAAATATTTTATGATATATTGTACTTTAATTATTAATATTCGAAATGTTTCAATGTATCAAAAGCTGTATAATTATTCGAAAAATTTAAACTGGCTTATCAGCAATAGCTTAATTTGTAGGGATCAGGTTTACAATTTTAGGTCGTGTGTTGGTATTCTACTAGTTGATAGGTCGTGTATGGCTATTCATGTAAACCATCTACTAGCTAGGTAGAGATCGACCGCCCTAGACCTATGGTGGTCAAATATAGAAAGATACCTCAAGGAAGCCCCATTGCGAGAATCGGCAACCCAACAAAGATTAGCTTGGTTGGTGTGGAGACTTGACCCCGGATAACGGGATCAGTGACGGAAGAGTAAGAAGAAAAAGATGACTAAACCTAAAGTTTTGAGTTTGTTTCGAAGCAGACCAAAACTAAATTTTTGAGTTTGTTTCGAAACAGAGCAACTAAGGCGAGCCTAGGTTCTGATTATAAGTGAATGTGACCTGTGAACATCCGCAATACATTAGTCAGCACAAATACGTTGGCGTTGATGTTATTTTCTCAAACCTTTGTAATAAATGAAATGTCGTAATTGCTTTGGAATACTATATATACACAGTTTGAAGTTCCTTCCGTTCCTAGTTAGTCGACCGTGATTCAGCGTTCAGCGTTCAATCACCAATGAATACTCAAAGTTAGTTTTGTTTTATCTCGCATTTCTGTTAGAATACAAAAAACGAAATGGTTTCAATTGTTATTTATTTATTACTAGTTTTAATTCAGTTAGAAGATCATAAGCAGGGCGAGCAGTAGTTGTGATGGATTTCTATCAAATTTCAAAATTACTTTTCTCTTCGTATTATACATACAGTAATATCCAGTATCATACAGTAAGCCAGTGTTAGCTTAGTTAATTTGAATTACTAGTGTCTCTATTTAGATACCTGTCATTACCAGTGATCGGAGTAGGTATATTGATTTAGGGTCAATGATCTCAAATGTACATGTTAAAATAGACATGCTTCCGGAACTACACATCAATTCCGGAAAAGTATAAATTTCAAATGTTTTTAACTAGAACATTCAACTGAATTCAAATAATAAAAAAATAAATATTAATATGGACTTTAAACAAAAATATTTTTTTATAAGGTTTTATTATTACTATTTTTAAATATCAAATGAATTATCACCTAAATCGACAATTTTAATAATATTTATCTAATTTTCGCATATACCAGAATTTCTTATGTTTATTTTTGAAAACGGGCATGTCCACGTTATGACAGTATATTGCAAGTTCGTTAAATATACGTAATATACTTATTACAACCACTGGTAATTCACATAGTAATTTGATCTAATATGATATAAAGTTTTGAAAAATATTCTTTTTACACTAAATCAAAATTTTGTTATTGTATTTTACTGACTCCAATAATATAATTTTTATCGAACTTCTTATAAGAATGTTAATTTACCTTAAATCGAGTTGGATTTAGTATCGGAACGAAATTGGTGTATTGCTCTAGCCCCTCTTTTTGCAGCGTCTTTATAGTGGTTGTCGCCTGAAACAATATTGATAAATGACACATCATGTAAATCATTAATACTACTGTTTATTAAAATAGGAGACTAGCAATGTTTTGATATAACTAGAATTCTTTTTAACCATTCTAAATACACTAATAGTAATTATGTTGAGAAAATGTGTTTTAAATGGATAGATCGTAAACGCCTACATTGGTATATATATAATATATATATATATATATATATATATATATATATATATATATATATATATATATATATATATATATATATCTCTTTTTATAGCAGAGCAGGTATCGGGTCACCTGACGGTAAGTGATCACCGGTGCCCAAATATCTACAACGCCGAAGGCGTCTCTGATGCGTTAATAATAGAAATAATAAACCTTTATTTCCTCGACCTGTTTGAACAATATATAGGAAAATTAAAAACATATAAATAAATTAATTATCATTTTATGGTTAAGAGTCATCTTCGGAAACAGCCCCCTTCTAGAACTTTCCAATGAACATTGTATGACGCCTGCTTCATACAGTACCCTCCAGCTAAGCTGATTATTTTATTGGCCCAGTTTTTTAAGGACGGCCTCTCCCGCATTTACCTTAAACCTACCCATTTAGTTACTAGCTAATTTTTGATTACTAAATAAATAGCTATAACCCTCTTAAATGTTGTTATAGTTAGTGATGTAAATAGAAAAAAAAAGCCTACACTTTTCTTAAAGGCTGGCAACACTTCTGTAATGCCTGTGGCACTGCAGAAGCGTTGCCAGCCATGTCTATGGGTGGCGTTGATTGCTTTCCATCAGGCGACATATCTGCTCGTTTGCCATCCTATCCCATAAAAAAGGAATAATTAGAATTTATATACATATATAAGAAAGAAGTAGGTAGGATTTAGAAATTGTACATTCAAAGGTAACGAACAATATACAGCGTGACTTTTTAATTACCCGAGAAAATTAAGTAATATATTCAGTTATCGATATACATTAAATTTGGCGACGAAAATTTTTTTTATTTTTATGAAATATTTATTAAAAATGTCCTTAATATACACCAAAAATTATACAACAAAAAATCTTGCTAATTCAAATAGACATCATTATCATTCCAATATGAACTGCACCCAAACCAACTTAATTTGGTCGCGTAATATTTACGTACGGAAGGGATAACTATGAATGAAAACAATTTGCGCAACCTGCCGACAAAAGACGTTTTTTCTTTTTCGCAGGCGTTGTTGCCATACTTATGAATACATGCGTCTCATGCATAGTAGTAAACAAATACTACGAACATGGCGTACAAGTATTTGATGCATTTCCAGGATTTCTTTGAAGTCCCATATTTGAATGTTACTTACTGACATACATATTTTTACAAACCCGAATTTTAGTTTTCTCGGGTAATTAAAAAGTCACGGTGTATATAAACACCTTTGAATATAATATAATAAATATTTCTTAATACTACTGGAAAAATCTATCGAACCTACAACAAAGTTTCAGAGCTGATGTATTTTACAGAGTCGTTAACGTGCTTATCTTTTCACGCGTAGGTACGTAAATTCGATTCGCTATTGTATCGGTACAAAAGCGAGCGAAACCCAGTATTAACGTGCGTTTGTGGTGATAGAAACAGATCGTTGTATCGCGCTTTTAGCCTATATAATAAATTGTGTTATCTAATATATAAAAATCAGGTTTGCCAGTGTTTGTTATTGCCGAAAAGGTTTGACCGATATTTATATATAAAACAAAAACAACTTAACTACCTTTTAGAGAATATATATATATATATATATATATATATATATATATATATATATATATATATATATATATATATATATATATATATATATATATATATATATATTCTCTAAATGGTGTAAGTATCATTTAGAGAATAACTTATAGTATATTTTTATTGTTTACTATGAAGAATAATAAATATAGTTAGTATTGATACTGCATTATGTCAGTACTTTTTTGTCAATATTTTTAATATGTCATTGCGTAGGACGTGGCAACTGATAGTAAATGAATTTGTATAGATACAAGTAGCCGTTACATGCTAGCTATGTTGCTGTTGCAAAAAAATCTCGACTGGCGAGAGATGTATGTTCCTTACCTTAAATTATTAAAAGATATTTATGATAATTATAAAAGAGTGCTAGTGTAGTAAAATGATCCATATTACAACTATATATAATACAAGGGTGAAAAATAATGTCTTTTTAAATGTATGCATATCACTCACATCATTGTCTTCCTTCATGGCGAATTCCCTGATTTGCGCGTTGAAATTGGGATTAGTAATAGCATTGCATACGAAATGTGTCAGTGAAAAAATCCCAAGCTGGATTATGTATGTGAATTTGCAGTATATTCGCATTGTAGAAGAACAGGATCACAGTTCACAGACAAGAAATATCAAGTGTCACTCACGTCACTTTAAAGTGGTATAAGACGGTGCGGTGCTATATAAAAAAAAGGGAAACTGAATAGAGGGGCGGTTTGGATGACAATATGATTGGTGAAACAATAGCGTAGTCCGAGATATAGTCACACAACAGTGACTCCGTTGCGAAGTCGTTTCATTGTTTCTAATTCTAATGGTCATGTTTGTTGCGGATTGTTACATGGTGGATGAACATTGTCTTTGGTGTTTCTTAAATTGGCTTTACGATAGTTTTGACGATCCAATATCGCCATAGCTAGAGTAGCCAGCGCATAGTAGCCATTATAGGGATTATATTACTTCGGGGCTATAAATGTAATTCATAAAAAAAATGTATCTTTCTCCATTTTTTATCATAAATCGAGAAAAAATATGAAGAAATAATAGGAATATAAACTCTGCCAAATCCTAAACTAAAACTATGCCACACTCCTTGTAAAAGATTTTTCTTTTCGCGTAAATATATACATTTTTTTTATAAATGAGCAAGTGTGCTAAAATTAATTGAGAATTAAATCTGTGTGTTTTTTACTGATTTAGTTGTAAATAAATGTCACATGATAAGATTTTTCTTTTTTCTGAGCTGAGCAAATGCCTTCTCATTTCTTGCATTTTACAATAGACATTAAATTACCACGACTGTTTAAAGCGGTAGTTCCGCCACTGAGTCAATTAAACCCTTTATTGTTATTTGATAATTAAAACATGAATTCCTTTTTTTTTCTTTGATTTATGTACCAATAGTGAAAATTTACATTCACTATTTGTACATAGGTCATGAGAAAGAACGAAATAATAAGCTCTTTCTAGACAGTACGTAACACAAACAACTTTCTTTTAATGGCAGTGAACTAAGTCGTCCCAATAGTTCTGTAATTATTCATCAATTGG